>JANHAO010012665.1:0-16281 GCA_026873985.1 Saraca asoca | reverse complement strand
GTAGACTTGAATTGCGGTTTCAATTCAAGTTGAACTACTTTAAAAACCCTGTGCTTCAATTTTATTTTAAGTTCTAGTTATTTCATTCTATGTTAAATCACAAATTCTGATCAAAAATTGAACTTTCACTACTACAAGAATTCTTTATTTGATTACAATTCAAGAAACAAACAAACAAAGATTGTATGCTGCATCTCCAACGAGATAAGGGCAAGATTCGATTTAAATTCCGCTTTATAACTTGTCTACCACTCTTTAAATCCTTATACTACTAGTTTAGGGACCTGACATTAATTAATAGGCCCTATTAGATAATCATCCAAAGCAATTATAAGCATTAAAATAGAGAACTAATAGAATCAAATTGGGATTAGAAGCAAGTCTCACAATTAATAAAAGAATTAGTGCAGAATTTCCCTTAGATTGAGATGGAGGTTTTAGTTATACATTAATGTAAAAATAGAAGGCAAAAATGAAAGGAATGAAGAAACCTAATTGGAGTTGGATTCTTGCACTAGAAGTGCTCCTCTCCTTCACTAAATTAGAGACAATGTAAAATGAATCTAAAAGTTATTACAAATGTGGCTTAACTAAGTATTTATAGTGGCTCACTACAGTGCCCCTTGATTGGGCTGCTACTTAAGGCTAGAAGGTGGCATAATTGGATGTGGGTCCTTTGATATGAAATGTATCTTACTCTCTTAGGAGTTTAATGGCCTTGAACTTTCATAAAAACTCAATTTCAAGCTCAAGTTATGGGCCAAAAGCTAAGATAGCTTTCTAGAATAGTCCAACCCATAACAGAATTTAATAGTTAAGTTCATAGCCATGAAACTAATTCAAAATAGTGTAGTTTGACCTCAAGCCATCCATGAAAGTTATGAGAAAGGATTTTAGCTATCCTATGGGCTAAGATTTGTATTGAAATAATGGATGAAGCTCCACTTATGATGAAAATATTGAAACTAGTTTTGGGTCATAGGATAACACTTTATTTTAGATTTTAAGATTTATTTGACCTTCAAAATAGTTGAATTGAACTTTAGGCTCTCCATGAAATTTTTAGATATTTCTCTTAAATTTTCAAAGACATAAGGATTACCCAAAACTCAAGTCTAGAACTCAAGGTACACATAAAAATTTGAAACAATTTGAAATAATATAAATTTACTGAATACATTCAATTAAGCACAAAAATTGGGCAAACCAAAAAACCAATTTCATGTGTCCAATTAAGCACATTAACATGACAAAAAACTAAGCACAAAAGAATATAATATATATATAAAATGTGTTCATCTAAAACCAAGGAGCACCACATATTAATATAATTAATGAGTATCTCTATCCTTATTCTCTACTGATGGATCATTAATATATATTTGATTGGATTATACTCTTTGTCTAGCTATTCTTGGTGGGTTTGGATAAGATCATGAAAAATATGATTGGTTATGATAACAAAATGCTTAATTTTGGTTACATGCTTCTTATTATTCACATTGGGAAAGCTTATTTGATCTTTTTTTTTTATCCCTATTGCATATCCCTTCATGATATATACTTGAGCTATGCCTTTTGGTTGCTTGAAACTTATGCTAATATTTCTTCTTTATAAAGGAAACTTTGAACAAAGATATGCATACATACAAATATTTTAAATGTTTCTCTTTAATCTTTCCTGAAATTAGTTTAATAAAAAAGAATTTATGGATTTTCAAATTACTCAAATGTTTTATATGAACTTGTTTGAACATAATATTTCCTTCTATGTTTATCTTGAACTTATCTTTAATTCTTCAGAATGCAAAAGTTTGGATTTTTATAAAAGCATTTTGAAAGGCGGAGAAATTTAAATGTATTTGTTGGATTAAGAAAGATTTATGTTTTCCATGCTTAAAAATGATTATATATTTCAATAAACATATATGTCTTGATCTCACAAGTGTTTCATGTTTTCAATTTTCTTTTAATTTTGAAAGGGGAGCATATTTTTGAAATAAAAGAAAATCAATGTTATTTCATTAAAAGGGTGAAAGTTTTTTTAAGATGTTTCTTTTATGTGCTCTATGTATCTTGATTGCATATCAGGCTTACATACTATTGATAGTAAATCTGGTTCTGCCAAATTCTAGCCAACAAAGATCAGTTGTTGAACCCCAAACTGCTTCCAAGTTAGCAAAATGAGAGATGAGGACGATAATAGAAATGATGAAGAGGAAGAACAGTAATGACATGCAATATTTTTAACGTGGTTTGGCTAAAACTAGGTAGTACTGGTCCTTACATCTACGGTAGCTTTCATTAATCTAAAGAAAATTTTACAGAGTTCCAATATAGCAATTTTAGCTTGTTTTACCAAGATCCTCCCCCTTCTATTTATAGAAGGTGGAAGGTTACAATTGTAATTTTACATGCTGTAAATAAGTTACATCAAACATTAAATGTACAAGATAATTTAATCTTCTACAAATTAGCTCCTGCAAGTGGCTTTTTACGGGTGGGCCCTTTTTATCTACTAAGGTTAAAAGTTGACGTAAGCTTGTCTGGTGCTCTATCTCACTAAGCCTCCTCTATCTCACTGAGCCTTTGGTTGGGTGATGTGCTTGCCCCTGCGAGCTAAGATGCTTGGCTTAGGATTACTGCTAGCCTTCCTTTAGCGAGACCGACCTCGCTCCTAGCGAGGTAAGCTTTAACAGGGTAGTTCACTTCTTAACGAGCTGTTTCTCTAGCTTTTGGCTTTATTTGTATCCTGACCTTATGATTAGTGAGATGGTGCAATCTTAGCAAGCTAAACCTCTTTCACCGGTTCTTAACTTCTGTCGAGTTTTGCCTATCTGCTATGTGAGACTAGATTTCACCCATAACATAAGCCCTCCAACTCTCAGTTCACTCCATGGATTGGGAGTTGTAATTTTGCTAAGCAGTCAAAGTTTTTGCTCTGCTACGTTGTTATTTTAGACTTCAGTTCTTTCACTTCATTTGCTTTTGGCCATACCTCTTACTGTGTATAATCTATGGCCATTGGCGTGGCAACCTTTTTTTCTCTAGATCGTTCGATCTAAAATAGCCAATTATCTTTTGGGTTCTTTATTGAACTCAAACTATTTTATAAAGCCTAAGAAGCTCTTCTTACTCCTTCATGGAATGGTCTGATGGAAGCTTTGGTTAAGCCTTCCATGTTTCTAATAATTCAACTTTCAGTGAAGCGTTTTAAAGCATGCATGGCCTATTGTAGGAGATTGGGAGGTGTGAATGGCCTGTTGCATATGCTTCCTTACATAACTCTTTTGGTGAGCTACTGGGGAGTTTTGTGTAGATCTCGGATTATCTCCTCACGGTTCTTTCATGAGATTCAGCCTTGCTAGCTTGATTCCTGCATGCTTTTTGAGTTACTCTGGGCATAGATTAAGAAAGGAGCCACTGGTCGAGGAGGGCTATAAGAAGAAGAAGATTGAAAAGTAGTTGTACTCGTCAATCCTTTGGCTGATCGGAGTTCGTCTCTCAGGGGCCGGTTCTCTCCTTTCTTGTGAAAGTGATAGCTATAGGCTTTATGCCTTAATTTTTGTATTTCCCTTCTTTTGATGTAATTTTACCTCATTCAATGAGGCCTTTAATGAATGAGTTTTTGTTGTAACTCTGGTGCTATATTGAATGCTCTGGGTATCATAGATGATAACAGATACTTTTGTAAATCATAACTGTGTAATATATTCAAATGGCCAATTAACCATATTTAGTTAGTAAATTTTGGCATTCGAATGCCCTTATGATCAATAAATAATATTCAAGTAGGCCACATGCAAGTTGCACCTAAAAAAGGGATCGCATGTGAGCTGCGATCATTTGGTCGCATGAGAGCTGTGTTTTATTGCTTGCACCACAGCAACTTTTTTGCTCAATAGGTAGGTAATTGTGTTTATTTTGGCATCCTTGCACCTTAGTGAGCCCATGGCTCTTTTCCAGATTCTGAGTGTTTAATAGTGCCTCCACACCTCAGTGAGCTCATGGCTCTTTGTTGGATTCTAAGTGTTTAATAATGCCTCCACACCTCAACGAGCTCATGGCTCTTTGTTGGATTCTGAGTGTTTAATAGTGCATTTGCACCTCAGTGAGCTCATGGCTCTTTGCTGGATTCTAAGTGTTTAATAGTGCTTCCACACCCCAGCTAACTAGCTGGCAATAATGTCAATCAACATAAAATAGCTTTCTTTTCGTGTGGCATTCTACTGGGGGTACCTAGATAAAATCTCAACATTTATATTAACCTCAACATATCATTATAGGATCAAAATATGGTTCTAATAGAGGGCTCTTGCTCTTTATCAATGATTCGCTGAGAATGTTGAGCTTGCCATTCTAACGGCCTTACTGCATAATCCTGTAATCGACCCCTTGTGATGAGATCTTATATGGCATCCTTTAGAGCCTAACATGCTAAGGTGTTGTGCCCATTCCCATTATGATAGCTGTATAATTTGCCTTTATTGCTCCTAAATTTGCCAAGAGTCTAGAGAGGCCTGGGCTTCCCAAAGTCTTCCTTGTCCCACTCTGCGACAAAGATCCTATCTTGCGTGCTAGATAGGAAGCTATAGCTTTCGTGGTGGCCTCGATGCTGAGGTCACATACCTTGGCCCTCTTCGCGGGCTAGTCGTTGGAGTCATTATTTAGATTCTCTTTGCTCCTCTTTTTGTTCTATAGAGTACTGGCCATCTCGCTCTTATGCTTGAGTTCCTCTATGCTAAAGGTTTCTTTCCATCGAATCTTCTTAGTGGCTCGCTCGTAGAATTCAGTGAGGTCTCGCATTGGGGACTTGTACAAGCTTCTGTATAACTTTCCATCTTTGTTGAGTCCCATGGAGATCACTATTAGGATATTCTCTTCTAAGGGATTTCCTACAGAATTGGCCTTTTGCCTAAATCTGGCTATGTAATCTTTCAATAATTCATTCCTTCACTGAAAGATCATGGTGAGGTGGCAAGAGAGCATGAGTAACCTCTTTGATGCCATCTCATGCCAAATACTGGTCAATGAATTTCCTTTGACACTCTTCCTAACTATTGATGTTGCGAGCTGAGAGGCTTTTGAACCATGCTCGAGGTATACCTCTTAATGTGGCTAGGAAGATGTGGCATTTAACTAGAGGATCAGTCATTTAAAGATCTATTTGGACATTGAATGCATCTAGATGGTCGCAAGGATCGCTGTTCCCATCATAAAATAGGATCACGAGGATCTTAAGTTTCTGTGGAAAAGGTGGCATTTCAATCTCCACAGAGAATTGTGACCACTCCTCATGGTGAGGTTTGTCTCTTTGAGATTGGGGGCATTCCTCTAGCTATTTCAACCTTTGAAAGACTTCTTTCATTATTGGGTCTTGCACTTCAGATCGTGGGCTAGAGTTGTCAACTTGTTGCGAGCCCCCAGATCACCGACTTTTGCGATCCTTATGAGTCTTCTTTTGGGCTTCTTCATGTAGCTGCTAGAGCTATGCTATAATTTCCTCTTACCTTTGTGCACCCTAAGCTTGTGCTTGTGTTAGCACTTTAACAGCTTTAACTAACTTTCTTACCACGTTTTCAAGTACCGGTAACAGTTGATGAGGCATTTGCGCCTCTTTGATTTCAAGAGTAGGGGTAGGCTAAGGATGAGTTTTGATAGTAGGAACATCTACCAGCTGATCAACTGGAGTGTTTGAACTCTTGGCGATTCTTTCTCTTAACATTATAGCTATATAGAGAAGAAATCAAGAAATCTGAAAGTAGATAGGCCCTCCCTCTAGTGCCAAACTGTTGATGGTGAAATTTGGTTATGCCAAATTTCAGCCAATAGAGATCAGTTCTTGAATCCTAAACTACTTTTAGGTTAGTAAAATGAGTGATGAAGAAGATAATAGAGACAATGAAGAGGAAGAACAACAATGGCATGCAATATTTTTAACATGGTTCTACTAAAACTAGGCAATACTGGTCCTTACATCCACAGTAGCTTTCATTAATCTGAAGAAAATTTTACAGAGTTCCAATATAGCAATTTTAGCTTGTTCTACTAGGATCCTCCCCCTTCTATTTATAGAAGGTAGGAGGTTACAATTGTAATTTTATATGCTTTAATTAATTTACATTAAGCATTAAATGTACAAGACAATTTAATCTTCTACAAATTGACTCTTGCAAGTAGCTTTCTGCAGGTAGGCCCTTTTTGTTTGTAAGGGCTAAGAGTTGACGTAAGCTTGTCTAGTGCTTTATCTTGCTAAGCCTTTGGCTGGGTGATGTGCCTGCTCCCACAAGCTAAGATGCTTGGCTCAGGATCGCTGCTAGCCTTTCTTTAGTGAGACCGACCTCGCTCTTGGCGAGGTAAGCTCTAGCGAGGTAGTTCACTTCTTAATGAGTTGTTTCTCTAGCTTTTGGCTTTGTTTTTATCCCGACCTCATGATTAGCGAGATGGTGAAATCTTAGCAAGCTAAACCTCTTTCACTGGTTCTTAGCTTCCACTGAGCTTCTGCCTATCTACTATGCAAGACTGGATTTCACCCATAACACATACTTTTGTGAATCACTAGTAAATAGGCATGATTTCAATCTTTTTATCTTTGCTATACAAGAACTTTTGTTTGGCTTCCACTTTATCTCATCAAAGGACATATGGTTTGTATCTTTTTACCTTAAAAATTGCATTTAAATAGCATGTTTTGTGGGGGAGCTCTACTTATATTTTATTTCATGTTATAACTCACATTTCTTTTGACATGAAGGTTTTCAATGCTTTTTTCTCATGACATGTCAAAAATGTTTTCTTATGTTTACCAAAAAGAAGAAGGTAAAATGCTACATCTTTTGAGTCATTTATTTGATGAATATTTCCATATGATCATAATATGAATTTTTTTTTCTTTTTGAATTCTTGTTGGGATCACATGATAAAAACATATGTCTTTAATTACAAAAAGATGAAAAGTTTTGCTTGTAATGTTACTTACCTTTTAAGTTTATTTCATCTTTTTAAAGACAAAAGAAAAATATAAAGTTGATAATGAAAAATAGAGGGAGAAGAAATGACATTAATTGTTTGACATCACTTGTTTCAGCATGCTTTTTTTTTTTACCCTTTTTGTTCATGTTAAATAGGAGGAGAAGAAAAAGAAAGGAAAAATACGTTATGTGTGTAATGTTTTGATATGTTCTTGTGATCATTAGATTGAATCTTTATCTTCTACATATTTTTTCTTTGGTGATTTGTCATCATCAAAAAGTGGGAGATTGTTAACCCTAAGGTTTCATATGATTAGTTTTGACGATAACAAATAGCAAATTATGAGTATTTATGTTTAAATAGCTATGCATGTTTTAGTGCTAAGTTTTATATCATATACAATATGCTAAGTGCTATATCATATAAAAGCATTTAATAGGCATGATATGCTATGGTTAATAAATGTAAATGATAAGATGATAATGCATATTCTTGTGCTAACTTGTTATATTCTACATATATTAATCATGTTTATCCATATCTTTAGATATTAGCTTGGACTTATGAGCTTTGGAGTCAAGCAATGGAAAATCTTGTGATGGTTGTCGAGACTGGCCGAAAATAGTATTGAATCACCAAAGCTAGTAGTTAGGATATGTCTAGGTCATGTCCACAGAGATTGGTGATCTATTTTATATATGTTATAGTATGAAATGTGGGGTGTTGGCTACATAATCACAAATAAGAATTGATTTAAACAAGTTGCATGCAACATAAATTAGAATCAGAAATGAAAGGAATTCAAATGTAGGAAGGCTTGATTACAACCAATTCATTGACTGATTATTGACTCTATGGTTTCATTCCTATTTTGATTGCCTAGCCAAGATATTAATTAAGCCCCACACCTAATTAATCCTTGTTAATTTCTCCTAAACTAGCCAACCAAGCTTAGCACCTAATTGACTCTTATTGCTAAATCAGTTGGAACCCAGCACTTTAAACAATTTGCCAATAGCTTTAAGTTCTAAAAAAACTAGGTCTAATTAATTGAATTACCCCCAATAACAACCCAACTAACTATCCTTAATTCCCTAAGAAAATTGACTTACCCTGGCATCAAATCAACTCCCCTATTGCTACTTCAACCAAAAAGCCACAAATAACTATACGTTGCCTATGAAAATTTAGCTAGCATTAAATTACAATGAATAATTAATTAATGAATCCTATTAACTAATCATCCAAGGTAATGGTATGCAGTAAAATCAAGAGAATCAAAATAAGAATAAATTGAAATTAAGAACAAGTCTCAATCAAGAAAGAATTGGTGTAGAAATTCTCTCATATCGATATAAGAGTTTAATTACACATTAATGGAAAATAAAATACAAAAAATTAAAGAAAGAGTAAACCTAATTTTAGGCTGAAGTCTTGCCCTAGCAAAGCTCCACTCATTCTCCAACTTAGAGACAATATAGAAAATGAAGGTAAAAGATATTACAAATAAGGCTTAGTTATCTATTTATTGGTTTAATGCACTATCTCTTGGTGGGCTATTAATTATGGTTGGAAGAAGGCTGGTTTGGACATGACACTCCACATATGAAATGTATGCCTATCATTTAGCTTTTTAATGGCCTTTACCTCGCATAAAAATTCAATTCCTAGCTCAAGTTATAGGCTAAAAACCAAAATAGCTTTTTAGAGCAATCCAATCCATAACAAATTTAAATACTTAAGTTCAAAGTCATGTAATTAATTTAAAATGGTGTAGTTTGCCCTCAAGCCCTGCATTAAAGTTGTTGGAATGGATTTCAGCTATCCTATGGGCTTGAGTTTGCACCAAAATGATTTTTGGAGCTCTACTTATGATGAAAACACTAAAACTAGGTCTGGGTCATAGCACTACACTCTGTTCCAATTTCCAAGCTTTATTTGACCTCCAAAACAACTAAACTAGGCCTTAGGCTCTCTATGATATTTTTAGATATTTCTCTTTTCCTTTTAGGGACACAAGAATCACCCAAAGCTAAGGTTTAAAACTAAAAATATGCCCAAAAATTTGAAATAGTTTGAAATCATGTAAATTTACCAAATTCAATTAAGCAAAAAATCTTAGCAAACCACAACCAATCTCAGGTTTCCAACTAAATACAAAAACATGACAAAAAACCAAGCATAAAGGGATATAAATTATGTATAAATTGTGTTCATCAAATTCCCCCATAGTTAACTTTTGCACATCTTCAAGCAAAACCACAAAACAAAACTACTCTAAACTCAAAGCAAAACAAAGACTTAAAAACTAAACTTTTTCAACAATGATGAGAATGTAAGACCAAAAGAAAGGAAACAACCAAAATTTCAAGGGACATAGCATCTCATGAAGCACATTCTTGACAACTCAAAACTCAAATCCAACTAGCGAAGTAATTTTATTCAAAAGGCAAACAGATCAACTTTGGTAGACCTCTAAAGGTTAGCTCTCCATACAACTCTCTTTATGTTTAAGATGGAAAAGTGTTTCACTTAATTTCATCCCATGAAAATACACTACCATAAGCTTGCTTATAATCAAATCTCCATTACTCAAACTATATGCATAACACAAATTAAAAGAACTTTATAGGTGGTAATGTGGCCAAGGGAAAAGGGGAGAAAAGGGATGATACAGATATGAAATTGCAAAACCAAAAATATTAATAAAGCATTGTAGCATAAATTCAAACAAGTAAATGAGCAACTAAAATTAGAGTTTGCATCTCAATTTCACATTTTTCACTTCTCTTTTTTTTCTTTTTCTTTTTTTTTACTTTTTTACTTTCTTTTATTTAGAGCTTTTTCTTTTTGAAATTTGTTCTTTTTCTTTCAAATTCATTTTTTTCTTTCTTTCTTTCACTTGAATTGCATTGAGCTCTTTTTCATCTTTTTTTATTTGCCTTTTCTTTTCTTTTTTTTTTCTTTTCTTTTGTTAACCATTGAAATGAATCATGGTTGTCTTTTCACCAAATAATTAGCACACCCCTACATTTGTTCAAGAATTCATCCCACTAATGAATTAAATGCTCTACTAATCCCTAAGATTAGGAAAAGGCAAATACATTCAAGGCTTGGCTTTCTAATGGGCTACATAAAAAGAAAAAAAAGTCAATTAGGCTAAAAAGGCTCAATAATGGTACATTGTAAGGTAGGTTAAAAAAAAGAGGTTGAATAAAAGAATGCCTTAATCATATTTATGCATACATGTGCCAATTTAATCTCAAAAAGATTTAAAGCAAGTTTTAGAGCAAAATTTTCATGGAAGAAAATCACACACAAGAAAGAAGAGGAACCTAATAAAAATGATAAAAAAATTAGGTCAAAATCTTATAGGTTATATGTCTACCAAAATTAATCCACAGACATTTCAAAATCCATCACAATGCTAATCAAATTCAAGAATCAATAGGCAAGATGATTTTTTTCAATCATGCTATATAACCATCAAAATCAATTGCAACCTACTCAAGGCCTAAACAAACTCATCATCAATGAACAATGCCTAAAACAAGGGAAAACATATTTTTTTTTTTTACACAATCAAAGCAAAATGCAAAATAAAACAATCCTTAAATCTCTCCCCAACACTTAAATTTTACATTGTCTTCAATGTAAGCACAAAATCAACAACAAATCATGGACATATAAAATAAGAAAAGGTAGGAAAGAAAGTAAATGCTTAGGTTACCTCTCAAGAAGCCTACTTATTCAACTTTATTGGCTTGATGGTCCCTTGGTTCTTTTCTCAACCAATATAAACATAAATCAGCTCTCATAACTTCACTTCCTCTCTTTCATGCTCTTAGAACTTTCAAAGAATGGCTTGAGTCTATGTCCATTGATATTGAACACATTGTCAGCAACTAAACTCTTGATCTCAACTACACCATAAGGAAACACATTAGTAACAACAAAGGGTCCAATTCAATGGGAACACAACTTACCAGGCCTCAGGTTCTTTTCTTAACCAACATCATAAACATAAATCAACTCTCCTAACTTCACTTCCTCTCTTTCATGCTCTTAGAAGCTTTCAAAGAATGGCTCGAGTCTATGTCCATTGATATTGAACATATTGTATACTAAAATTAGCCTCGTCAAGACAAGCCCTCGAAGACAGCAGGAATCAAGTCCCATGCTCCAGCAAACAGCAACAACGAAGTAATCTTGAGCGCCAAGCCCTGCCTCGTTCATCGTATCATAACGATGCTACGAGGAGGTCCGAACACATCCCATGAGACAACCTCCCCCACAAGGTACGAACCAGTGAAGAAGTCATGAGACCGAATCATCGACCGCTCTGCTTGAGATCGCCTCCTCGCTACAGTAATGCTCGCCACAACAAAACCTGGGACGCCTTCAAGTCATAAACCCCTCGTGCAGGGGATCGAGAGATAGACACAAGTCTACTACCAGCCTAGGGGGACTGCTCAGTAGCCTACTTTTTGCAACAACCAGATTGTAGCCCCTTTACTATCTTTTCTCATTTATTATTTGATGTAACTCAATTGTAGCTTGTAATTAATACATGTAACCCCTCTTTTCTCTATATATAGGCTTATATTGTTAGTAAAAGGGGGAGGAGGTCCTTGTAAGTAGAAACTCTACATTAATAAAATCTTGACCGTGGACATAGGTCCGGTATCGCTTGGATTTAGTTGAACCACGTAAAAACGTATTATTCCCCCTCTTTCTATCTTCTTCCTCTTGATCTCTTTTCTCCCTTCTACACTTCAAAAGTAGTATTGGATCCCAGAACTCCTTCCAGTTGACTAAAGTTTGAGCCTCCATTACAGGCTAAATTTCATCGATAACATTTTTGGCACTATCTGTGGGGATCCATCTACTTCCTGAAGTATCCATTACAGCCTGATCATGGCCAGAGGGAGAATAACTCAGAGTTCTACGGCTCCAGCTTCTTAGCATCACATCGCACCTGAAACCCAAAAGGCGCAGATGCCCGACTGATCCCGATTAGCACTTGAAAACATAGTCAAAGAATTAGCTGAGATTGTCAAGGTGCTTGCCCAGGCACAAGTACAAAATGCTCAAAGACAAGAAGAAGTCATGGCTCAACTCCAACAGCTTCATGAAGAGGCTTAGAGAGAAGCCCGTAACGATCATGATAGCCAGCGACTGGGGGGCTCACAGCAAGCAGAAAGCTCGATCCCTTAGCACGAAGAACAATGACCAGCAATGGAAGAAGTTCTCCAAAGGCTAAAACAGCTAGAGGAGCACCCTCAATATCAAAGCAATCAGCCTCGCTATGAGGATATCTCACAATTTTCTATGAAGATTGAGAAGCGACCTCTCCCACAGAAACTCAAAATGCCCCGCAATCCTGCTATATGACAGGGACAATGACCCAAGCGACCACTTGGACGCATTCAACACTCAAATGGACCTCCAAGTGGTCGACCCCCTAGTAAAGTGCTGCGTCTTCCCCACCACACTAGGGGCAATACCTTAGACCTCGTTCAAGCGCCTCCCCTCGCGCAGCATCGACAGCTAAGAGGAATGTCAAAGAAAGTTCATTGACTAATATCAAGCGCTAAAGAAGCAACTCATGCCTCTCTACCACCTTGCCATGATTTTCTAGCACAGGGACGAGTCGCTTAAAAACTATCTGGCCCAGTTCAGACACAAGGCCAACTCTATGGAAAATCCTTCAGAAGAAAGTGTTCGACTGCCATCTCAGTAAGACTTTACAAAGATGGCAAGTTGTATAGGAGCCTCTATAAGTCTCCCGCTTGAGACCTCATCGAGTTTTATGATCGGGTGACTAAGCAAATAAGATGAGAAGAAACCTTCAAAATGGAGGAACCCAAGCATAAAGTGGGCCATAGCGGTCCCACTACGAGCAAAAAGAGGGGTGGCAAGAGTTACGATAGCCCCACTCCTCGCCTCACAAATAAGGCAAAACCTCAGTGGCCCAAGGATCGCTTCGAAAACTATAGCATCCTATCAGACACTCAGGACAGAATCTTTGCCACGGAAAGGTATAACGAGGACTTTGGGAGACCTCAGCCATTAAGGACATCTCCCAAAATCAGAGACCAAAGTAGATTTTGTGCTTATCACAATGAGGCTGGACATACCACATCAGAGTGTCGGATGCTAAGAGATGCCATAAAAGACCTCATCAGAAAGGGCCGATTACAGGATTATGTGGTAAGATCGTCGGGACAACACACTCAGCAAGCTCAGCAAGTTATCACCCAAGAGCCTGAGCCCTCTGTTAGGACCATATTCTAATCCTATGACTTCTCGATGGTGTTTGGTTGTATCAACTACTGCATATAGAATCAATGAAAATTAGCGATTGGCCAAAAGCATTATACAGACAAAAGTCTTCTCTTTATCTCAACAAACAAGCTCGCGACAGCGAATGATTTTTTCACCTCGCTACAGCACAGCTTTAGTAAACAAACTCATCTCAAGCAAGTAACTCAAAAACAAAACTGAGGGTAAGACGACCCCTGAGCCTACCTCGCAACGCCCGAGGGTGAGACGGCCCTTGAGCCTACCTTAAGGCCTCAAAAATAAAATCGAGGGTAAGATGGCCCCTGAGCCTACCTTGCAATGCCCAAGGGTGAGACGGCCCCTAAGCCTACCTCGCAATGCCCGAGGGTGAGATAGCCCTCAAGCCTACCTCGAGGCTTCGAAAATATAATAAAAACAAAACTGAGGGTAAGATGGCTCCTGAGCCTACCTCACAACGCCTGGGGGTGAGATGACCCTTGAGCCTACCTCGAGGCTTCAAAAATGAAAACAAAACTAAGGGTGAGATGGCCCTTGAGTCTATCTTGTAGATACAAAAAAAAAAACCTTAGGCAAATGATCTTCACCTCGCCATTATCAAAATAAAACTATCATCACCTGCAGCTCTCATGCGGATGAGTTTTTTGCAAAGTTCATGCAAATAAATTCCCACAGCTCTCATATGGATGTATCCCTCACATCTTAGATGAGATCTCTCAAGCGCGGCTCACTTGTAATCTCTCTCGCATTAAGTTAAGCAGTTAAAAAAATGATGGAAGCAAAGCCGACTGGCTAAAAGAAGAAATTCTCATTAAGTTATTATGAGTTTATATACAATAATGTGTGAATCATTCATTATAGTTTCAGAAAGGAGAAGAACTCATCCCACATACAGACCTCAACAAGCGAGGTGATGGTACATCAGGGGAAAAAGACTGGAAGCCTACCATTCCTACAAAAAGTAGCCAAAAAGGTGGCTACCAGTCGTCGGGCTCGCAGAAGAGCAGTAGCCCTAGAGTTCCTCCTGCTTATTCCTCTAGCACGTCCTCCTGAGCCAGACCCAGAGCAAATCCAAAATTCATGAAAACTGGTTGACTAGGTAGTAGTACCACAAGCAACGGTTAGAGGAGGTGGCTAGAAGACACCACGAGAAGCTCATAGAAGCCCGCCAGGCAGATTCTGTGCTGAGGCCACGTGCAATGGGCTATCCACATCTCTTGCCACCATGCAATAGGCCATCCATGTCTCACCAAGCTTCACTGGAAGCTAAGACACCAAAGCCAAAGGGGCTCTTCAGTCTCCTCCATTAAGTTGTTCTGGGTTGAAAGAAAAAAATGCCCTAAGCTATAAATAGACCCGCTCAGCCCTTTGAAGAATCCAAAGAAAATCTTATCTGATTTTCATCTAATGGCCTAAAATAAGCGGCAATCCCACACTAATGGTCGAAGATGGCAAACAGGGAAAGGTATGGCCTAAAGTGGAACAAAAAGATGTTTGACACAACATCTCAGTCAAAGAAGGATACTGGTTGAAGATACGAATCGGGCCTCGGAAACATGTAACTCCCGATCTATAAAGCACACCGAGAGTTGGGGGGCTTATGTTGTACACTAAAATTAGCCTCGTCAAGATGAGCCCTCGAGGATAGCGGGAACCAAGTCCCACGCTCCACTAAATAGCAACAGTGAAGTAATCCTAAGTGCCAAGCCCTGCCTCACTCGTCGTATCATAATGACACTATGAGGAGGTCCGGACACATCCCATGAGACAACCTCCCCCATGAGGTACGAACTAGTGAAGAAGTCACGAGACCGAATCACCAGCAGCTTTGCTCGAGATCGCCTCCTCGCTACAGCAATGCTCACCATAGTAAAACCTGTGATGCCTTCAAGTCATAAACCCCCCGTTCAGGGGATCGAGCGACAGACACAAGTCTACTACCAGCCTAGGGGGACCGCTCAGCAGCCTACTTTCTACAACAACTATCTTTTCTCATTTATTATTTGATGTAACTCAATTGTAGCTTGTAATTAATACATGTAACCCCTCCTTTCTCTATATATAGGCTTATATTGTTAGTAAAAGGGGGAGGAGGTCCTTGTAAGCAGAAACTCTACATTAATAAAATCTCCGTCATGGACGTAGGGTTCGGTACCACCTGGATTTAGCCGAACCACGTAAAAACATATTGTTCCCCCCTCTTTCTATCTTCTTCCTCTCGGTCTCTTTTCTCCCTTCTACACTTCAAAAGTAGTATTAGATCCCAGAACTCCTTCCAATTAACTGAAGTTTGAGCCTCCATTATCGATCGAATTTCACCGATAACAGAACACATAGTCAACTACTAAACTCTTGATCTCAACTACACCATAAGGAAACACATTAATAACAATAAAGGGTCCAATCCAATGGGAACACAACTTACCAGGCCTCAATTAGAGTCTTAAATTGTAGAGTAAAACCTTTTACCTAACTAGGAATTGTTTCCTAGCAATCCTCCTATCATGGAATACCTTGATCTTCTCTTTGTAGATGCATGAATTCTCATAAAACTCAGGCCAAATCTCCTCCAATTCTTGCAATTGTAGCTTCCTTTGCTCACCAACTTCATCTATCCTTATATTAAATCTCCACACAACCCAAAAAGCTCTATGTTGTATCTCCACAGGAAGATGACATGTGACCAGTTGCCGAACCAAGTCAAAATTAGAAATTTATAAAACTAGATTGCACTACTCTACTTGTAGCATAGAGCAACACCGGGTCGAGCCCTTGGATCATTTTAGGGTGATAATATCAATCAAATTAGGAGATATAAATGGGGGGTTGGCAGAAAACTACACTAGCAAAAACTACACTAACATGCAACTATATGCAGAATTGAAAATGCAAATAGATAAACTAACCAGCCAAGGGGATCGACTTGAGATTAATGCATCCTTGATCACTAAATGTTCATCCAATTATTGAAAATCATAACAAGAAGCCTTGGAATGATTAATGAAT
>JANHAO010012664.1:0-16299 GCA_026873985.1 Saraca asoca | reverse complement strand
TTAGTAACAACTTAATAGCAAATGATAAAACAAATATTGAATATAACAATTTGTTTTTCTAAATATTGTTTTTCAACATTAAAATCAATGTATAGCTTAGAGTGTCTAAATCAAATAGTGAAGTTTAAAAAACTTGTAATTTTCACTCTAAGGCTAACAGGTAGAGCAGGAAAACCAACTTCTTAGCTTAAAAGATACTAGCTCACCAAGGAATCACAAATTCACTAGGCTAAGGTTAATGTTTAAATGTAAAGAGGAAAAGAGAAAAGATATCACACTGAGAGAGATTTAGGCACACAACATATATGCTAGGGTTTCACACTTGTGTGTGTTATGTTATATGTTAAAGGGTTGGCATCTATCCTCTTTAAATAGAAGAGATTAGAGCGCAAGCAAGAGTGAGGAGCAAGCATGGGAGACGCATAAGTTAGGGTTTTCCTTGCTTGTGCCATCCACTTCTCCAAGTGGTTGGACTACACAGCCAAGTTAGTATTCTAGGCTTATGTGCTGGCCCCTTAGCTTAAGGAGTCCATAGTCCTTGCTTGGGTCATAATGAGTCCAAACTCATTAACCTTTATGCACCCTCTTTTGTGTCTGATATGCCCAAACTCCTTTCTTGGGTTACTATAAGTCTAAACTCATAAACTTTCTAATGAAATAATAAAATAATTCTCAAATTATTTTAATTCATTAAGTAAGATAACTTTCTAAGTGAAGAATGATTCCTCTACTTATAATCCTCTAGAGTTAATATAAATGTTCCTACAACATTCAAACATCAATATTGGAAATTTGCTATTATTTACTACTTATAATCTCTATTAGAATTATTAAATCATTGATTAATTAACACTTCTAATCATATTAGAATACTTAATTAATCATTTCAATTTTTCAAGATGTTTACTAATTCAACACTTGAATTCAAAACATTTTGCATTCCAACTTTTTCTTTAACTTTGGATCAAAGAGATTCTAATGTATGTGACTCATCAGGTTTCCTTGAATGTTGGCAATAAATTTATTTGCAAGCTTCTGCAAATTTAATTGAATTAAAACTCTTTCTAATTCAAACACAATTTTCCTAAATTATTCAAATAAATTCATAGATCATGATTGGCTACTAGAAAAGCATCATGACCACCCAAATGCCAAGAATATATTTTTTGGAAATCAGAATCTTTCATGACAAGGTGTTAGTGTGTAATTCAATCCCTTTATCTCTTAGTATTCAAATTGGACTTAAGGTCTGGTTCAAGTGTCAACCCTAATTTGAATGTCCAATTATAAGTGTATGTTTAATGACTATGTTCTATCTCTTAATTGATTATATACGAAACTCCTTTTATGTTATCAATACATAGGCTTATAATTTTAATCATAGCACAAGTGTCAAAATATGTTTTGAATATCTTTCCTTATTACCAAGGAGGATGAATTATTTCTTGATTAATCACTACCTTCATATATTTTGTAATGTACCTAACTATTATTAGTACCTACTCTCTAAAAGTGCAAGTCTGAAATAATATCAAAGTTCATAGCTCCATGCATAAGGTACTATGTTGATCTCAAGTCTAAGGATCACTTCCACTACCTTTCATATGACAAGTCTATTGATACATGATAATATTCCATATAGTTTCTCATGGTGGATCAATTCAATCATATGTTTCATAATATATATACCCATATGTCTTGTCTAAATATTAGCGGATCTCTAATGTATAAGATTATTACATTCTTATAGAAGAATGTAACATGACATATGTTGGTTTACTCATGAATAATTAATATCTTGTTTTTTCAATAATTCAACAACCAGAGATATTTAGAAATATAATTATACATATAAATTATCTTATAATTATAATCCCAATTGTAATTAATTTATACAGAATTATATTTTAAGGACATTATCTAATATAGTACACATACATATATCAATATATATATATATATTAAAACTAAATTGTTAAATAAGCTAAAATATCATGTTTATCAAATATGCTAAGATATATAATTCCTATGCCATTACAACTAATTGTCTCTTTAGCATGTATACTAACATTGACACTTTTCACACTTATGCACCAGCTCTATTGCTTCCTTTTTCATTCTGGGCTAACCCTGACCCTATGGCTTTTAAAGCTATGGGTGCACCTGTCAATTGATTTCCACAAATTCCTTCGTGAATCTCCTTTAAGACATATTCTGCTTTATCTAGTCATAAACATCTTAGAGATGAGAAAGCAAAACTTATCTTATACCACTACCCATTCTCCAAAAAGAAGTAAGATATGTTCTTCGTTCGACCTATTAGGCTTCCATTCTATCTTCTGGCAAGTACTCATCCTTCAGAAAAGATATGATCAACATCACTAAGACTTACCCTACTCAACATACATGATTTCCTCTGTGCATAGATCCTGAAGAGTTTCTTGTATTACCATTTAGTTGTTAACTGTTGCTTTAGAGCTAGCTAGTTTGGCGAGTGTGTTTGCTCAATTATTCTCCGACATGGAAACTCTTATAAGCTCATACCTGAATTGTTTAGGTAGGTTTCTTGCTATCTAGGCATATTTAACCAACACTAGTTCTTTAATTTCATATTCTCCCTTGACATAGACGATCACCAGTTAAGAATCACTCATAATTTTCACTGATCAAGCACCCACTTCCTTTTCCAGTCTTAAACATGCTATCAATGGCTTATATTCTACTTCATTGTTGGTTACTTTGAAGTGTAACTTCAATGAGTATTCCAATATTAGGTCACTAGGCCCTTCTAAAATTACTCCTACTCCACTTTCTTTGTTGTTTGACGAGCCGTCAACATATAAGATCCATTTCTAGTCATCTCGCTCAACTTCTTCCACCTCAATTAACATAACTACAAAGTCTACCAATAAATATACTTTTACTGCTTTTCTCATTTCATAAATAAACTCATATTTAAAGAATTCTACTACCTATTCCACAAGTCGACTAGCATGCTCAAGTTTATAAAAAACTTGGTTGATGGGAGCATTTGTTCAACTAATGATCTAATGGCTTTGGAAGTAAGGTTTTAACTTTGTAGATGCTAAAAGTATGGTGAAGCCAACTTTTCTATCTTTTGATACCTTATCTCTACTCTGTGCAACGTCTAACTTATGAAGTAAATTAACTTTCACTCTCATTCACTTTCTTGAATAAATACTACACTAACTTGCCCTTTTGTTGCTGCTAAATACAAATATAGTGTTTCCTTAGGTTACAGGCAAGATAGTATGGTATGGCCAAGTATTTTTTTTTTAACTCTTTGAAAGCTTTTTCACACTTGTTAGTCCATGCAAAGTTTTCATCATTTTTTAGCAAATTAAAGAAAGAACATGTTTATCAGTTGACCTTGACATGAATCGAGTAAGAATGGCAATTCAGCCATTTAAGAATTGCACCTCCTTAATATTTGTCGAGCTCTTCATGTTAATGATTATCTAACACTAAGATGGGTTTGCCTTTATTTCTGACTTAATAAGCATGAAACCAAGGAATTTTCCTACCCCTACTCTAAATGCTTTTTTTTTATATTCAACCTCATCTAATTTTTCCTTAAAATGCCAAACATTTCTTCCAAATCTACCTTGTGTTGGCTTATACTCTTTGACTTGATTAGCATGTCATCAACATATACTTCCATGTTCTGCCCTATTTGCTTGGCAAAGACCTTATTCATCATCCTTTGATAAGTTGCCCTGCATTATTGAGACCAAATGACATTACTCTATAATAGTATACTCCTTGATCGATGATGAATGTTGTCTTATCCACATCATCAAGATGCATTCTTAGCTGATTGTATCCAATGAATGCATCTTTAGGACTTAGGACTTCAAAACTAAAGGTATTATCAACCAGTTGGTCATTGTTCGACAATAGATAGGAGCCTTTTAGACATGCCTTCTTGAGATCTATGAAGTCGATGCACACTCACCATCCACCATTAGCCTTATTGACAAGAACTACATTGCTAACCAAGTTGTATGTGAGAATTCATGAATAAAACCAGCTTTTAGCAACTTTTCCACTTCTTCTTTTATGGCCCTATGTCGTTCAGTACCATGGTTTCTTTTCTTCTATTAAACAAGTTTAATGCTAAGGTCGATTGACAACTTGTGTCATGCTATGCTTAGATCAACCCTAAGCATGTTTACAGGTACTCAAGCAAAAATTTCAACATGCTTCTTAAACAGCTTGATTAATCTTGCTTTGTTTCCAAGAAGAGATCTGCTCCTATCCTTATTGTTCTCTCATAATTTTCTCTAAAGATATGGATTTCCTCAAAGCCTAACCCAGGCTCTTGTTGATGCATTTTGTCTTACCTAACATCCAACAATGTCAAGTTCATTATTTGCCACTTATTGCTAGGTAGATTAATAACCACCTACTTTGTCCCGCTTGCACTTTCCTTACTCTTTTTTTAGGCTAGCCATATAGCACCAATGAACCACCTATTGATCGATACGGACCCCCTATCCCTCCTGTAATAGGAAATTTGATCAATAAATGAAAGGTGGAGATAATAGCCTCTACTTGGTTTAGATATAATTGATTGAAAATTGCATTGTACGCACTGTTCAATGTAGCTACTACCACGAAATTAACATCAAAACTCTTTATCATTGATTTAGTGCCTAAAGTCACTTTTAGGGTAACCGTCCCCTTGACTTTCATTTTTCCTCTTGTAAAACTAATCAAAACACCTTTGTAAGGTCTATACATGTTTTTAGAGTATTAAGGGCAGCAGCAGCATACAAGCATAAGATGTTTATGGAAATTCCTTGATCAACAAGGATTCAATTGACCCAAAAAAATTATGGATCAAGGTCGCGATCACCATGGGGTCATCATGGTCTTCATCAATGTCACCAAAGTCCTTCTCTGTGAAGTAGATAGGCTTATGATGCTCTCTTTTTTTCTTCCTTTCAATGGCCATTACTAACTGAAAATGTCTCTTCCTAGCATTTTTGGAGGTTCCTTATCCATCAAAACCTCCTAAAATTCTTTCTATTGTCCTCGAGATTGTAGATTCATCTTTTACCTACTTATCGTCTAATCGTTGCCCCTTAGTAAGCAATCACACTCCCTTCCACTCTTTTTATCTCAATCATTTTGTCTGCCTTGGAATTTTATACTTAGAAAGATGTCTTCGTCATATCAACATCTCAATTTCATCCTTCAATGTGATATAGTCATCTGTATGGTGACCATAATCACGATGGAACTTGTAATCCTTGGACTTATCTAATGGAAGGAATTTTCCTCGCTTCTGTGGTGGAAATTTCATTAATTCCACTACTCAAACATTATGGACATCTAAAGGTTTCAAGCTTAAAGGATTTGTATTTGGCATTGCGTAAGAGTAATAGTTAGCTTCAGTAGGTCATAACAATCATGAATATGGTCAGTGAGAATTTGCTGATGACAATTCAGATCATTTGGGTTTGGTGGAATTAGGTTGACGACCTAAGGAATCTACATCTAAGGGTTTCGAGCTTGAAGGATTTGTATTGGATGATGTTGGTGGTTCTGTATCTGGTTAGCTATTAGGTTTATCAAATTATGAATGGCTGGGTTTAGAACATGTTCATGTTGAACAGGGTTTTGATGTGGTTGGTGGATCTACCAACCTTAAGGTGGATTATGACCAAAGCTTGATCAAGATTTGGGTTTAACTTTGTGAGGATAAGGCTCAATGGTCGGGGAGATGGTGAAAGGAAAATTGGTTGAACTTGTGCACAATGAAGAGCTTTTATTTCTATTTGCAATTGGTGAACCTACTCAACCAAAGTATTATGTTCAAGCTCAATAGCTACTCTTCAAGCTTCTTTTGCCATTTGATCACGGTAATGCTCTTCTCGCACCCGTTTGCAATGCTCTTCCGGTTAAGACAAAGCGTAAGCAAAACGAGAACAAGATCTACAAGACATTGGTAGATGGAAAAATCATAGATGGCACCAAATGAAACTCGTCAAGAGGAATCAATCGATTGAGAGAAGCTATACACAGCTATGAAACGGCCTACAAAAGGAACAAAGTTAGCAATACATGATGGAAGTGGTCTGCGAAGCACACTCTAACGTTCAAGTTAGTTCCAGAAGCAAAGTTTCAGTAAGTAGAATGATAGTGTCTAAGTGAGTAAGCTACCTAGTGGCTTCATATAGGCGTTGATCACTCTTTTAGTCATGTTTTTGGACAGATGACAAGTAGCCATATATCTATGGTGTACTCCTAACATGAACACGATTCTCGCCTTGTGTACTAAGAGACGATGTCATGCCATTCATACATGACTTTGTGTGCATAAGCTCATAAAGGTGTTCGTAAGTTGCAAAGCGATGTAAGCTGGTATGGCTACTTAACCAAACTTGGGCCTACTTGATTATCTAGTCAACTAGTTGCATCTTCGAGTGGTCTTGGACCATGACTTGCTTATTGTGGGCCTTGGATCATTCAGTTATTGCTTGAACCGACTAGCTAATCACAACCTAATAAGATGTTTATTTTGGATTGTGTCAATTTATATTATTATAATTATAATACAAATAAAGTTAAAAAAAATGTATTTGTATTGAAACATGGCCCCATAAACTTTGTTTAAGTAACTTTAGAACAAATGAGTATAATTAAATGGTAAATTTATAAAATTTCTCTCAATTATTTGTAATTTACATGTAATTCCTTAAATTATAAAAATGTGTAGATGATATATCTAAATTTTATAAATTGTGAACTTAATTCTTATGTTAAGTTTTTGTTTAATAAACTTATCAAGTTAACCATCTACTGAAGTGCATTTTTCATTTTATCACCGTTTCCTTACATTTGGATTTGGTTTCTTTCATGTTTTTAATTTTTAATGTCGCACACCGGACTACCCATTGGAATCCATAAGATGATTCCGTTCTATTAACAAGAATGGTCATGATTTTTATGAATTGTCCAAATTAATCTGACAATTGTTAGCAAAAAACAATGTAGCAATTGTATTTTGAGAGAAATTTGAATTACATTTTTAGTATTAATTGCCAATTTTGTATGACGCAACCATAATTGCATCGCCATGGTTACTTCATTTGAAATCGTTGATGTATCAAGACCGTACATCGCCATCCTCCTTCTTTCATCAATTATTCTTGGTTGTGTGACATAGTTAGGTCTAGTAATTGGTTTTTCGTGTTGAGACGTAAAATAAATTAAGTCTTTGGTCGCTTTCACAATCAGGTCGGCTTGACTTTTGGCCACCAGAAATGAGATGTAGGAGATTCCAGGAAACTAGGATATCTTTGAATTAATATAATCGAAAATGCCACCTCTTAACCGCTAAGAAAACTAAGTCAAAAGAGCATATACTTGTATTTGACGGGTCAATGAAGTTGGCGTTTTTAAAAAGTCGCCAAGGATCAGCCTTATTGACAATCAACCATACATGTCCTATTCGCTCATCCGTTCCCATCTGGTCCCACGCTGTCAAGATATTTCGATTTTAAAATTTGATTGTGATCCTGTCATAGTTGCAATATTTTATATAATATAAGGTCAAATTGTCTCAAGTCAGTTGGGTTGAATATTTATTTACATTAAAACTATATATTTTATACATATCATGTCACCTCAGATACCCACGTCCATTTAAGTGATATGATAGATTAAAATACTCTGCATTGATTTTTTTTTACTTGACATGTTAACGTCTTTTATTTTTTTTTAAAAAAAGTTTATATGTCTATTTTTTATAAATAACTAATATCATTTATTCTATTAAAAATATTAATTTTTATCACAAACAGACATCTTTTTTCAATCACTAAATATGTTAGTTTTAATATAAAAAAAATTGACATCTTTTCTTGAGTAATAAATACTACTAAAGAAGTTAGTTTGTAATAAAAAAATAAAAATCAACATCTTTTCTCTTAAAAAAAAAATCCTGATGCTAACTATACTTTTTTTGTAGAAACCTGCTAATAGTTAGCTATATTTTAATATAAACTTGCAATTATTTATATTTTTGTAGAAACAATCATCCAATCAAAATCTATAATCTTCCAATACAATCTCAACTTCAACAACTTCAAATATTTTATTTGATCAATCAAAAATTCAAGACATTAAAAAATCAAATTAGAATCAAAACATGTCATTTCAATAATAAGTCTATACATAATAATCATTTTACTTATTTTTTGGTTAAATTTCTTTAATTGTACTTCTCCTTTAGTTAAGTTTTCTCTTGTAATACATATAAGTCTAAGTTGCATTTTTATATATACAATTCTGGTAATAATAAGTTTAATATATATTGTAAATATAATAAACACATAATATATCAAGTATAAACATCTAAATTAAAAATTATATAGTTGACTATATATACAATAAATACAATTAATTACCTGAAAGAAATTTCGAGTATTGTCATATCCATCTATGTAAATCCAAGCTGCATTTATATATATACAATTCATGAGAGTCAATTAATTATCTAAAAGAAAGAATTTTTTTTTTATGAAATTAGCAAAATGATATATGCATTTCATATAAGCAAATCATTTAAGAAGATAATTGTATAATTCTTATCAGATGACCAAATTCCTTTTTGAAGCAATTTCTACTCCATTAAAATCAAACAATTTTATTATCAACTTATATTAATTTTAATAACATTATAATTAAGTATAAACATCTAAATTAAAAATTATATAATTAGTTGCTTATATACAATAAACACATAATATATCAAGTATAAGTATCTAAACTTAAAATTATATAATTATCAATAAACATAATTAATTACCTTCAATTTTTCTTAATTTTTTTCTCTAGAAGGATCTTCAACCCATATCCTTTCACCATGATTATCTCACACGCAAAACCCCTTCAAGTTGCCTTTATCATTCATTAAAGGTACTCCTAAAGAAAAAAGAAGGGTCTCTTTAATATCATTGCTTATATCTTCATCCCAATCACCAGTAATCTATCTCTTCCCTTAAAGAACTACAGATCACTTCTTATCAGCCAAGTCTGTGATAAAAAAAATCTATTTTGTTTGAAATGTCATTATGAATGGTTCCCCCTTATGACCCTCTCTATTAAGATCTACCACCATAAACCATAACTCATTGGCTCAGATGTCATTATTATTCTTAATCCATTTATATCAAAACACAAGCACCCTGAATTTGATATAGTCAAGCTCCCATATGTCTTCAATGACCCTGTAAAATGACATATTTACGTATACAAGATCTTTATCTTTGGAACTTGAAATATACATTAACTAAGCCACCAAAGTAACCCCAATGTTTTGCATAGTACTCCTATCATCCTGTCCCTTTGTGTAGAAAGAATAGTGATTGATGTCATATGCATGATAAGATAAGACCTCCATGCAAAGCCCATGGGCTAACCATCATATAGTTTCAGAAACATCATTTGGTGTTTGTGCCAACTAAAAGCAAACTCGATTCTGGAACCAAGTGATGAAGGAGCAGATGTGTTCAACTTGTACCCACTATTCTTTCTTTCCATGATTCTACTCTCTTGTAAAAGCCATACACTTATCCACATAAGGCTCCACTTCTCCACTATTATGCAGGACATAAAGTTGTGCTTGTAACCATATTTCACAAGTGATGCTCACCACTTGGGTCTCCAATGTAGCTTTACTTGCAATTCTTCCCTCGTGACAAAACTTGGGAACTCTAATAGCTTCTGCATTTGATAAGTATTCACTACAGAACTTAACATCATCTTCAGCTATGTAGCCTTCAACAATAGATCCTTCAAGCCAATGTCAATTCCACACATACCCTTTTAGGATTTTCTTATATCATTAAAATGGATACATCCATCACAAATAAATTGGTTCATAAAGTTTTATCTCTCTCTCACTAAATGAACAACCAGATGCACTGTGATATCAAAAAAGAATGGTGGAAAGTACATCTTAAGTTAACATAGCTTAACAATAACTTTCCTTTGCAAGTCATCCAATTTCTCAGGGTCAACGACTTTGTTACATATTGCATTGAAGAAAAAAAAAAGTCTAGTAACAACATGTCTCACATGTTTAGGCAATATCAATCGAATAACACTAGTAACAGTTGTTGCATCAAAACATGACAATCATAAGACTCCAAATCGACTAATTTCAAATCTTTCATTGAAATAAGGCTTTTGATATTTGAAGAATACCCCTGCAGTACCTTAACACCATGTAAACACTCATAGAAACTTGTTTTCTCCTTTCTAGATATAGTATGACAAGCGGAGGCAAATACATACATTGGCCTTTCTTCTCCAGTGTTAATTCCTTTTGTATTGTCATTTCAACCAAGTCTAGTATGGCTTTGACTCCATACTTAATCTTACCCGGTATGTTCAAAAACATTTCGATGAGTCTATCATGGATATTTTTTTTATATGCATCGTATCATGATTATGTCTCACAAACAAGATTTACCAATATGAAAGATTAAAGAATATGGAACTCTTTTTCCATGAAGGCTTATCACTAATAAGTGTATAAGGTTTGCCAAAAATAATATCAATGTTTTTCACCCATTCATAAACATAGTCCTTAATTAATGACATTAGAGCTTTTCCTGCCTATGGTGATCCATTGAAAGCCTTTCTTTGCCTATGGTAATGGTGGGACTAGGGAAAAAATCTCTTATGACAAAGATACATTGTCTTCTTTCTATGCTTAAGTTGACAAAAAAATGTATCATTCTTACAAAAAGGCATGCTTTATGTCCTTTGACATTGTATTCAAACAAGTCTCCATAAGCTAGGATGTCATTTATCATGCAAAAGAACAAGGCATGCAATTGAAAAGATTCTTGATGATATGCAAACACCAACACACTTCATACTACACCATCCTCAAGTCTTCAATAAGTGGTACCAAAAAGACATTTATATTATTTCTTGGTTATTTACGGCCCAAAATCATCAATGACAATATTATATACTTGCACTTCATACATAATCAAGGAGGTAGATTATAAATCACTAATAGAATAGGTCATGTGCTATGTATGCTACTTAAGTCACCATAGGGCTTCATTCCATTTGTACAAGGTCCAAGCCTAAGATTTCTTGCTTCACTACTAAATTTAGGGAACAATGAATCAAGTATTTTTCATTGTGGAGAATCAACTGAATATTAAAGCTTATCATCAGAAATTATCCAGTTAGCATGCAATGTTTAGTTCTTGGCATCTCTTGCATTAGCAAACATACATTCAAACCTTAGTCTTATTGGAAGATACCATAACACCTTAGTTGGAACCCCTTTACTTTCACGACATCATTCTTCTTCAATTTGTAACGTAGTGCCCCACACTTTGGACACTCATGTAAACTTTTGTACTCCTTTTGGTACAATATACAATCATTAGAATAAGCATGTATCTTTTTGTACTCTATGCCCATTGGGCACAGGATTTTTCCAGCCTCATAAGTACGATCTAAAAGTTTATTACCTTCTGGAAGCATATCTTTCAACATTTTAAGTAAGACTGTAAAACTCTTGTCACTCCACCAATTCCCTGCTTTCAAGCTGAACAATCTCAACATAACAGATAATCATATAGATTTAGTACAACCTGGATACACAAGCTTTCAAGGATATATAGTCACTCAATAAAATTACCTTTAACACCATCATGCACCATATCATTCAAACCCATATCACTTTCATTATTTTGGTACCCTCCCTTATCTTGATAACTACTAGACATACTAGACAGTTCACTTTCACCATGTTATATCCATTGTGTATACCCCTTATCAGTGCCATAAATAAATAAATAATCTTTTACTTCCTCTGCTTTCATTCTCTTAACATAATAACATCTCACACAAGGATACTTAATCAGCTTATTACTATTTGCAGCACATTAATCAATAGCAAATCTAATAAACTTCTTAACCCCATTTGTATATTCTTCACTCAACCGATTAGCAGCCATCCATCTACGATTCATGACTATCCAAAATTGAACAAAATCAAAAAACAAAGCAATGTTGGACTTATATTAATAAATTAAATCAATTATATTTTATATTTTTATTTTAAAATTAAATTATTTAGACTTTATTTGTGTTGTAGAAACTACAGCTACAATTACAAATTTACAATCCCAAATATGTTAGAAAACAAGTTAGCTATGTCTTACATATGTTCCTATGCTAGAAATGTATTAAGGCATTTCTATATTCTAATTATAATACATATCTTTATTTTAGGTTACACAATTAAACATAATCAGCACACAATTAAAAAAAACAACTAGGGCACATAATTAAACATACTTAGCAAACAAATCATCTCATTCACACAGCATCAATCATTAATAAAATTTAAAAAGAAAAACGGTTGTCAGAATAGAAAGAGTAAACAAAGAAGATTGGTTTAAGTCACTGAGAAAAGGAAAGTGCGAATAAGCTAGACTTTTATGGTTGGCGAGAAAGTAAGAGTGCGAGTGCCTTTGAATCGTCAAAAATGGAGGGGCAAAGAGTTACAATATCAAATCTGGAAGAAAGCGAGAGTAACAATCAAATGTGTGAAAACTTCTATATAAATGGAAAACATTCGACGTTGATTACTTAGTTAGAACCAACATCTTAACTTTCATTTATATGCGTATTTTTCCACCACCGCCTCTAATTTATTTTGAATTTATTTCTGTCCATTTTGTTTTCTTAGATAATATATTACAACTTTCACAAATGAATTGCTCAAAAGCTAATTATTTTTTGAATTATTTTTATCTATTAAATTAATGCTTAAATTCTTGAATTATTTTGTCCAATTTAATAATATTAAATTCTTGAAATATTTTATAATCTTTGTAAAATTGAATTATTTGATTTGAAATATAAAAAATTAATGGTTAGCGAATAAATTTTGTTTATAAATAAAATTAGGTAAAACAATAACTGTTTTAACAAAATAGAGATCTCTAATATACTAATTTATAATATATAAATCTATTTAAAATAATTAGAGATTTTAGATGTCAATTTCTATTAAAAAATCGATGTATAAAGTGAGTGGAGACTTTAGACATCAATTGTTTAAAATCGACATTGTTGAGGCTTTAGACATCAATTTTTTATTAAAAATCGATATCTTTTCTCTAACAAGTCTTTTTTTAAAAAAAAATAGATATCTAATATTATATGTCATAATTTTTATTTTAGATATCGATTATTTTTTTAAATTGACGTGTAAATCATTAACAACATTAGTTTTTATTAAAAAATCAATATCTTTTCTCTTAACTAGTCTTTTTTAAAATTAGACATCTAATATTATATCATAATTTTCATTTTAGACATCGGTTATTATTTTAAAATCGACATGTAAATCATTAATGATGTCATCTCTCTTAACTTTTTTTTAAAAAAAAAAAAGACTAACAACACCAAAATAAATATACATTATAATTCATTACAACTGCAAAACAGATATACATTATAATTCATTACAACTGCTAAATAGGCAATATTACAATTTCCCTATTGGTCTTTATCACAATAGGGTAAGAGAAACCCAGCGCACTAACCTCAAATTTGGTCAATTTCAACTTGAGTATAAAGACTAATATCTCCAAAGTATTGTAAAATATATATATATATATATATATATAACAAATCACATATCCACATATCACAAAGAAACACCATAATTTTTGTATCAAAAATCTTAACATATCCATATATCAAATATTCAAATCAAATTATTATACCTTTTCTAGATCATGGTGACTTTCCTTTATTTGTGTGATTATGTCTTTCATATACATCAATATAAAGTATCCATACTCATCATTTCTTGTTTGAAGAGAACACTACAACAAATTAAGTATAAATACACATTTCAATCAAATATGAAATTACTTAGAATATTATAAAAGGTATTCAATATGATTAAAAAAAACTTACTTTTAAGGTGATCCATTTTGTCCTTGCCTTTTTCCTATTGTCACTAATGTAAAAATAAACCTTAGTACATCTATTGAATCAAATTTGTGCAAAAAATTAGTATATTAATAATGGAAATCATATATAATATAAATCCTAAAACTAAATTTTAACTTAGAAAATAACTCATAAGTTAACTAAGATTTTTATATTCTTGCGAATTTTATGCCCCAAGGGATCAAGCTAGTAAACAACATTTCTCTCGAGATATATCAGGCATAGCATCCAATGATGCCTATAATAACAAAATATCAAATAAGTAATAACAAGTTGATGCCCTTAATAACAAAATATCAAATATCATATTAGATACTTACAACTCAAGAAAAAAAAGTGCAAAAACACAAAGCTTGTTTTTTTGTAGGGCATCCATGATGTGTATTGTCTCTTTTTCATTGTTGGTACCTACCAGCACAAGCAACTATGGACATAGAAATCCAGCATCCAGTCCCTTGGTCACATAGTCACGATGCAGAAGCCTTTACAAGGAAATAAAGGAAATGATTAATAAAACACTTTGAACTACATAATATAAATAAAATTATGACTTGAAAGTTAAAGGTAAACTCATAATTCAAAACCTTGGACACAAGATATACTCATCTTCTCAGTCACAACAGATAACATTTTCCTTGGTTTAACAGGAGGCATCTCTTGGGTCAAAGTTAGCTAATCAATTGGTTAAGTCATTGATTCCTTCGTCAAAGTTGGCTAAAATTATGAATTGACATATATAAAATTATAAAACTCAAATATTATAAATATAGTAAAATTAGGTCTTTCAAACGTAATTGCTTATTAGATAGGAAATGATACCTCTATAGCTAAAGTGATAAGACTCTTCAACCATGTGATGTAAGTCCCAATTGCTTAGCCTACTATCCCTAATTCATCTGTTGACACTGGTAGTTTTGCACTCTGATCCAATGGGGTGTTAATGATGACCTTTGTTTGCTTGCCTAACAATTATTGGCAATGAAAGGTGAGTCTGTGAAAAACACTTCCATATGCCATTGTATGTCCCTCAAGTGCCAGAGCTAAAAGGCATTTGGCTCTTGTTGATTTGCTCGGAGAACATGTGGCCAGAAAATTCAAAATTTTCAAAAGTGATCGAGCAATCCATCTTGGATCTCGTTGGTTTTCGATCTTAAATCAGCAATAACATCAAATTAAAGCTAGAAGAGAGCTAAACCAACCTTTGGTTCCATCTCAAACGCAGCGGAATGCTCGGAGGAGCTTGTCACCGGAGCAACAAAAGTATCCTACCTCCACTGGTGATCCATGCCGAAGAACTCTCTCAAATGGCCTCAACAACTCCACTCCAAGTGCTAGCAAGTCGTGGAGCCGAAAATTGGATCGAGATCAAGCCTGGCTGAGCTCTCAAGGCTTCTCACTGTCACACGGTGGTTCTACCCTCAATGGGCAATTTTGGTCGAGATAAAGACATGCCAAAATGGCGTCGTTTTGGTTTAGCTGTCACATAGCCTAAAACGACGTCGTTTTGCCTTAATGAAAAACCATTTTTTTTTTTGCAAATCAGCCCCTGCAATTTTAATAAACTACAATTTTGCCCCAATAATTTCAATAAATTACATTTTGATCCCTGGATATCAAATATATCTAAATTATGGCCATAACTCATTTTTCGTTATACATGTGACCCGATAAGCTCCCGAAATGTTGGCAAAAGTCCAAAATGCCTTTCAAACGATTTGAAGGCATACAAAATTAATCCAATTAATTTTGATTAATTTCTCCAAATTAATCACTTGGACTTTAAGCTATAAGCATACTCTAGCAAGCCATTATAGCTACCCAATTTTCGGCGGGAGTCAACAATGATAACAAATCTGTCTGTGGCTGATCTCAATGCATGATACAATCCCTTCATTACCTATATCTAGATTAGTCAAAGGTATGGATGACAGTCACCCTTTATAACTAATCAGAGTTTCTCAACCTCGTGAATTATTTGACTCAAATGAATCCAAGCACTCAAATCCCATTTGAGTCTCGATTCTACCTTGTACAAGGATTTGCTGAGTCAAACCAATTCGTTGAGTGGCATCGGATATCACTTTAAAGAGTGGTAATGAATCCTATCTTAATTAGGCAATGTCTAACTACATTTCCAGAAATACCTAACTTAAGCCTTTATTATTCCTCATGATTAGAGTCACGTTTGACTTGGTTAAAGCATAACCTTCCATGTAAAAGACATCTCTCAATCTCAAGTCAAAGGATCAGTCATGCGATCACCAC
>JANHAO010012663.1:0-16269 GCA_026873985.1 Saraca asoca | reverse complement strand
GTTGGAGCAAAGGATGAACAAATGGGCTTTAGTTGGATGCCAATTGGGGCCAAGAAAAGCCAATTCTGCAGGCCCATTTTTCGCAGCTTCTCTATCTCCGAGTTGTAGCCAATATTTGATGCCCAAAATGATTCATTTAGCTCAAGCAGCCTTCATTAAAGTTGTGTAATTATGTGTTAGCTTCCAAATGGGCTTCGTTTCACCTCAATTGGACTCATAAATCTCTAGATATAGTCTGTTAAGTGAGCAGAGGTCGGCTGCCCGAGAGACAGTATTCTAGTAGTAAATTCATCTCCAAATTTAGGTAACGAAATGATGGATTCAGCTCTTGCAGTCTACATGAGAGTTGTATAGATATCTCTTAGATTTCCTAAAAGAAAATAATCACATCAATTGGACAAGTATATCTCAAGTTATACAAGAATTATAGAAATTGCTCCAAAATGGCCAAAAATACAGAAAATTGCAAAATGTTGCCAATTGACACTAAATCCCAAATATATCTTAACTCAGCTAGAATTAATTCATTTAGGCTCTTAAAATGCTAAGCATGAGGATAAATAAATGCATCAAATATTGTTTATCAAGTTCGACCTGGGTTGCCTATGCTACAAGTTAGTTTAGGTAGCTTCAATTTATAAATTTCTAATTCGATCGGCCTCGACACGTACGATCAACCTCTTCATGCAATTATTGGAGCTACACAATAATCTCTTCTTGCCTTTGTGCACCTTGAGTCTGTGCTTGTGCCAGGACTTTAACAGCTTTAGCCAACTTTCTTACCATATTTTCAAGCATTGGCTGGGGTTGGTGTAACATTTGTGCCTCCTTAGTTCCAGGGGTAGCAGTAGGCTAGCTATGAGTTTCGGTAGTGGGGGTGTCTGTTGGCCAAACAATTGGAGTGTTTGACTCTTCCACCCATCATTGTAGCTAAATGAAAAAGAGATCAGAAAGCAAATGGGCTCTCTTTCCAGTGCCAAGATGTTGACGGTGAAATTTGGTTCTATCAAATTCTGATTTGAACCCTAAGCTACTTTCTGGATAGATAAAATGGGAGATGAAGAGGGTGGAGAGGAAGAATAGAAAGAACAAAGGATCTTTTTAATATGGTTTGGATAAAACCAGGCAGCACCAGTCCTTACATCCACAATAATATTATTGCTTAAGAGAAAATTGTACAGAGTTTTAGTATAGTTGTTTCAGACTTTGCTTACAATGGTCTTGCTCTTCTTATTTATAGAGGATGAGATGTTACAATTGGAATTTTACAAGTTGCAAATAAGTTACATCAAACATTAAATATACAAGACAATATGTACCCCTACAAATCAGCTTCTGCAAGTTATTTTCTATGGGTGGGTCCCAATAAGCTACTTTTTGTAGACTAGCCTTGTAAGTTAAGTCTGAGAGGGCATTTGCTTCGTTCTTGACCCTCACTAGTCTCGTCAAATGGGATGCTTCATCTTGCCAGCCAGAATTCTTGGTCCGGAGTCGTTGTTGCCTTCTGGTTAGCGAGGAGGAGCTCACGTTTAGGAGGGCGAGCTCGTACAGAGTGGACTATCGATCTTGCGAGCTAAGAGTTGTGCCTAGAATCCTTGGCCTTTCAGCTAATTGTCTTTCTATCATCTAGACTTTGTCTTTATTTAGGACTTCGTTGGCCCATTTTCTCATATATGAAATTATGCCCATAACAATAGTTGATTCAAAATGGCAGATTTTGACACCTTTTTGTTACTTGCCCTGTAGCTGCAATCATGATTGTGGTCGCAGTTCAAAAACTAAAATCATGATTGCGAATTCAAAATTTGACTCATGATCATGATTGCAATCGAAATTGTGAAATCAAGTGTAGTTATTGACTTGAATCACAGGGTTAGATTTTGAATTCAAACTTTTTAAATTCATTTCAAAACCATACAAAATCATTTTAAGGCTTATATTTCAATCCAAAAACATAATTCCATGTCTAAAAAATTCAATAAATCATTTAAGAACAAATTAGAATGTTTTTAGCGAAATGTTTCAAATGCAAAAACATATTTCCAAGTTTAATAGTTTGATAAATCATGTAAGAACATTTTTGAATGTTTTTGTTGAAAATATTACTAAAGCTTTTTTTAAAAAAACCTTGAGGCAACCCTTCCTAAAGTAATTTTGAACAATGAGATAAATTCAAATAATCCAATACCTTTACATTTTATCTAAAGCTAGGCCTAAACAAAGATTTTATCAATCGAAACTAAAGCTAACCAAGAAAGCATGACAAAGCATGTTAACAATTTGTAAAATAAGATTCAACTTTGAATCATGAAAAATTCTATTTAAAAAGAAAGTCTAAGTCTAAAAGAAAATACTACACCCAAACAAGACCTAAGGCATTTCTTGAAACATCCAAGTATCCAAAGCTTCAATCTTCTAAGTCTTCAGAACTTGGAATAACTTTTCTTTCTTATTTTCTTCTAGAGATGAGCAAGCTTTCTTCTTTGGACAATCCTATAAAATAAACATAAACTTTGCAATCCATATAGTTAGTCCAAACTAAGTTATCATAATGCATGATTCAAATATATAACTAAAACAAATTAAAATAAGAGCATGTATTATAATCTTATCATACATATTCATTAACCAAACATAACATGCCTATTAACACTTGTAAATGATATAGCGCTAAGCACATTGTATATGAAATAACACAAGGATATGAATTAGTATTTAAACATATATATTCACCATTTATCATTTGTCATCATCAAAACTAATCATGTAGATCCTTACGAATAACAACAACTTCAACTTTTCACCTTATTTCATAGTCAAAAGTCATATAGGGTACAAACTAAAATTTCTAGGACTCACTCAATGAGGAAGCAGGGATCCATTCACTCTTTCCAAATGGTCTCCTGGTACATGTAGTATGAAATGCATGCTACAGTGGAGTACTTTGTTACTTCAAAGTGTATGTCTCATTCTTAAAACACTATACAAGTCTTAGTTATTCACAATCTTTGAGCCTAGTCCTTTCTCTTGCTATTAGTAGTGTAAAAGAAAGACTCACACTTGGCTTTACTATAGGTTTTATGGATATGGTCACAAATCATCCCTGTTGGCCTAGTAGATTAGTTAAACCTCACCCAGAACTTTATTCATGGTGATTTTGAAGCTAAGCTAGTTACCTAAGCATTGAAATTTTGTCAAGTCTTATTTTTGCTCTCTTTTCAAGGTGCCAAAAATGATTGCCTTGCGAGTGAGATAATCTTTGCCTACCGGCATACATCAAAATAAGAAAAAATATATGTTGAAGAATCAAACAACCCATTTATTAATTCAAGAACATAATGTTTGAAAAAAACATTAAATGGAGTTACAATTTATGAAATCCAAGAGACTTTGCATGTGCAACAAATGAGCCTCTACTAATAAGTGGATTGACCACCATCTTGCTTGTAGAAATATGCTTCAAGATCACTTTGTTCTTTGCTATCATGTCACTAACATAGTAATATTTGACTTGAATATGTTTACTTTTTTTGTTATATTTTGGATCCTTGGAATGCAATTGTGCAACCATATTATCGCAATAAATTATTACTGGTTCCTTAGATTGAACCATAATATCTATAAGACATAGAAATCTTCTCAACCAAACAGTTCCTTGTGTTGTAAAGGACAATGATATATATTTGGCCTCCATTATAGACAAGGCCACACAAGATTGTTACTTGCTACTCCAAGATATTGCACAATCTCCAAGCAAGAAAGCATAACCTAATGTGGATTTATGCTTATCCTTGTCTCCTAACCAATCAACATCATAGTAACCAATCAAAGACAAATCCTTGCCCTGGTAGCATAACATGTCATTAGTCATTCTCTTTAGATATCGAAAAGTTCCTTTAATTGCTTTCCAATGTACCAGTCCTAGATTACATTGACAGTGGCTAATCAATCCAATGACATAACAAATGTTTGGCCTAGTACACATCATTGCATACATTAAGATTCCGACAATGCTAGGGTAAGGAACTCTTGCCATTTTTTCTTTTTCCTCTAGAATCTTTGGACTCAATTGTATATTTAAGCTCATACCTTTTTCCATATGTGTATTAATAGACTTGCAATTGTGCATATGGTATCTTTCTAGCATTTTGTTGATATAGGTTTCTTAAGACAAGCCAATTAGAGACCTATTTCTTACTATTTTGACAACAAGCATATAGCTAGCTTTACCCATGTCTTTCATTTCAACATTTAAGGAAAGGGACTTATTTGTAACTTCAATTAAAACTTTGTCATCCCTAACTATTAGAATATCATCCACATATAGTGTTAGGATTACAAAACCACCCTGAGATTACTTCACATAAAAATAATGGTCTTTTTCAAGCAAGGTAAATCCATCTTCTATGATAAGTTTATGAAACTTGATGTGCCATTGCCTAGAAGCTTGCCTTATGCCATAAATGGATCTTTTGAGCTTGCAAATTTTGTGCTCTTGGCCCATGGATATAAAGCCTTGAAGTTAATCCATGTATCTTTTCCTCTAATTCCCCATTTAGGAATGTGGCCTTAACATCATTTGGTAAAATTCCAAATCCAAATACGTAATAGTAGCTAGAATGAGGTGAATTAAGGCAAAGCAAACCACTAGAGAGAAGGTATCCTTATAGTCAAACCCTTCTTTTTGGATATAGTCTTTAGCCACTAGATGAGCTTTAACCTTATCAATTGATCATTAGCCTTTCTTTTGATCTTAAGCACCCATTTGTTCCTAATTTTTTTTTCATCCAAGAGGGAGATTAACTAAGTCCTAAACATGATTGGTACTCATAGATTCTATTTCCTCCTCCATAGCTTTCATCCATTCTTTATCTTGAGGATGAGAAAGAGCTTCAAAAATTTAGCTAGGCTCTTCCAATTCTTATGAAGCTATAAAAAATGCTTCTTCCTCAATTTCAAAATGGTGATGAGGAATTCTCTCACGAGCATTTCTACATGGTTGCATACCCTCTAAATTTTCATGAGATGACTCAATATGATGAGAATTGTCACTTTCCCTTACTAAATGAAATGAAAGATGTATATCTTAGATCTCATTTAATTGATAAGGTGTGACAAGCTCTACATTATCTATTTTAAAAAATTGAAAATCCTTAGTAACTCCACTTTTTGTAGGAAATTCATTCTCAAAAAATGTTGCATCTCATGACTCAAGTTCTATCATACTTCCATTATCATCTCCAATAAACACATGGCTTTTGAAATTTTTTGAATACCTAATAAAGATATATTTCTTTCCCCTTGGCCCTAATTTTCCATGTTTATGAGATGTTGTGTGAACATAGGTTGCTGAGCCCTATGGTCGCAAATTATCTAAATAAAATTTTTCATCAGTCCAAAGTTCATATGGTGCAGAAATCACAAACTTAGTGAGCTCTCGATAAGGATATAAGCAATCATCAACAATGCATCCCCTAAAAATGTGATTGGCAAATTAGCCTATGCCATCATTGAACATACCATGTCCAAAAATGTTCTATTCCTACTTTCTACAATACCATTTTGTTGTGAAGTTCTAAGAATAGTTAATTGTCTAGCTATCTCCTTTTCATTACACAACTCCTTGAATTGTTTTGACAGATACCTGTGGCCATGGTTAGTTGTTAGAGCTTTTACTCTTTTTTCTAATTAATTCTCAACTAAATTAAGATAATGTCTAAAGCAATATAGTGCTTCCAACTTGTAGGAAATCAAATAGACATGACACCATCTCTTGTCTTTACATTCATTGGACCACAAAGAAGTACTAGAATGGAGATTAAATTTTGCCAAACATTAGGAGCATATAAAACATCATGGAGAAATAGAGTTCTAACTCCTCACAATATCAACTTGTAGGTACCAATCCCAATGACATTGACACTAGAATTATTCCCTATGTAAATCTTTCTACTTCCTATTGGAATCTGTTGAAATTCTATAAATACTGTCTAATCCCTTGTTATATGTTATATGGCTACTGAGTCTATTATCCAAAAGGAAATTGTTTCATTCATCATCAATTAACTAATAACATTTATTGAGTAATCGAATTAAAGACATACCTTCAATTTAGTGCATCCACACGTGAAATGTCCCAACTTTCTATAGTTGTTAAAAGTCATTTTTGAGTTGTCATTTTTTCCACCATGCTTATCCCTTTGTGTGTTGGTTATTCTCCCTTCTTTGTAGGTGGCCTAGCATTGTCTTTCTATTTGGGTCCTCTACCAATTATGGTTGAAAAGGATTTTCTTCTACCATAAAAGCCTTATCTACTGACTTTTTAGCTTGAAGATAGTCTTGTTCTAGCTTCAAGTGTGAAGAAACATCATCAAAAAAATTTTATGCTATCATTATGGATGAAATTTATTTTCATATGCTCCCATGGCTTATTTAGTAAAGATTGAATGATGGCTTGTACTTGTTCCTCGTTAATCAATTGATAGTCTGAGACACTTAGTTCACTAATCATATTCACCATGCTTGTAAGATGTTGCCCAGTCAAATGATTTAGGCGTTTCTTGTAACTATCAAATTTTGAAGTGAGCTTTTGTAATCTGCTAGTAGAAGTTCCTCCATATTTGAGTTTCACAGCATCCCAGACTGCTTAAAAGCATTATGTCATTTCTCATACTGCTTAGCATTAAAATGTGAGCAACACAATCCTTTTTCTTAAAGGTTTGATAAGTTTCAAGATCTCTTCTATGCTGAGTAGTGTCATCTTTTTCATACTCTTCCATAGGTTATGTTATAGTTTCTATCATGTCTTGCTCTTTAAGGAGATACTAGATTTTTCCATGCCAAATCTCATTATTTTTTTCATCTAGTTTATCTCCTTGGTTAAGCTTAATGACAATGCTTTTAAAGGCACCTATATCCAACTAAAATATGAACACAATGCATTTAAGCATTTTTAAACATATGAACACAAAACTATGTAACATATAATATATATATATATATATTAAAAAAACTTTTAGCATAATGATGCTATAAAAATGTATATACATACAACATTATACCAATGATAGTAAGATACTAAAAGTAGTTTTTCCAAAAAAAAACTTTATAATATGTTGCATGAACTTTGGTATGTATGACTCTGATACCAATGTAGAATCAAATAGATAGAAACTATTTACACTTACCTTGTGGAAGTGTTGGATCAAAGATTCTAAGATTATTCCTGCTAGAGTCAGGCACACCTATCGGGAAGTCTACCAATAGGGAAGACAACTCAATCTCATAACCCCAAATATCTTATCAAAGCTCCTTAAACTCTTTCTTGAGATGTTGATATCTTTTCAATTAATGATCTCACAAAACAATCCGGATCCTTTTTATATAGGACTCAGAAATGACCATTTAATTAATATCCTTATTAATTAAGGCCTATTAAAGGGATGTCTCCTTAAACATGAATGTAGATATTCTATATATATTTATTGAGTTATTTACTTCACATATATGAATAAGGACCTTAGTCTATGTACATGTACAGAGACTATTATTCTATATACATAAATTGAAAGTCCTATAAATTTTCCTCAAAAATTTAGGTTAAAATGAATCTTTATGGGTGCAAAGATTTAACATAAATAAAATCACATAAATCAATTTTAAGAGAAATATGCTATTTTACAATAAAAATACTCAATCTTTAAATAATTTTATTTCTTTATAAAATTAGAAGAAATTTATTATGAAGAGAGAATGACTTTCACCTCTATTAGCATTTCTTTGTGTTATAGAGATATCTTCCTTTATCCAAAATGGCATTTCACTTTCCTACTAATTTTAATTTTTCAATTGTGATTTCAATGTATCTCATAAAACTTTATCTGTTAATTTTTTTTATGTTACATAATAAAAATGGCTAGATAGTTAAATTGGATAGAAGTACCACTTACCTATATTATAGAAGAAATATTTCCTAGCTTATTTCTTAAAAGCCTAAACATCTCTTGGTGATAGAGATTTATTAGCCTATGTATCTTCATTGCAAATGCTGAAGAAAATTCCTATGTCCTTGGCCATGACTTGAAGAAGCATGGGAGCTCAATTTGGGTGAAGTATTATGCTGACCACTCTTTTATTTGGCATAAAATAACAAACTTACTATAGCTTTCCACTCCTTGATACTATAGGTAATTCTTGATTATCATAGAATAAAGGAATGAATGTCTACCAAATCCTTTTGCCCAAGGATTTTTGTTAATATAATGGAGTTGTTTCTAATGACTAGAACTATGGTGTCTTTAAATTTTCTTCCTTTGTCTCTTGATTTCCTTGTTGGAAACAGTATACTCTATTGACTACCATTAAGTCCCCTTGTGACGCCTGTAACTTGTTTGCATGTTCCTTTCTATTGTAATGTCTTAAACTAGTCTTATGCTAAATGCATTATTTTGGTCAAGCATTTATCATTGTCATATCATTTTGTAGATTAGGTTGTTGTTGTGGAAATTTGACCATGTTCCTTGTATACCATATTGTATATATGAGAGCAATGTATGCAGTTAGAGTTTTATGGATTTGTGGATGATTTATTCCATTAATCAAACATGACTTAATCCATTCTTTGATATCTTGTGGTTAAAATTGAAGATTTTTTACTGTCAGAATAGGGCCAAACTAGGTTCGTCTTGCAAAATCACATGTCACAAATAGATGATTTTCATCTTCCTTAGCCTATTGGCATAACTCACAACCTAAAGGAAATGAGATGTGTCTATGATTAAGATATCTGCTATAGGCAATCTGTGTCAACGTAATTTCTAGAGAAATATGAGTACTCTTAGTGGTAGAGATAAATTCCACAATTGTTCCTAGGGAACATCATCATGTTAAGATTGTATGATGGGATTAAGTAATAACTGGTAAACTTTTTTGATATAGTAGAAACCATTGGTTAACCCTATTTAGACTACCCAATCTTTGGCCCTTATTAATGATACATAGGTTTTAAGAATTCTAACAGCTACATTGCTTTGATAGATTCTATGCTTTAGAGATGTCCCATGTTCTTGTGTGCTATATAATTAAGCCCTTTATCATTAGTGCATGTGGTAGCATATTTCCATTATGATTCCATAGATGCTTGCTTGTATTTTGAATATTAGTTCCATTCCCCACTTACCATTTTATTCTATTTGTTATTATGTGCCCTGCTTGCCTAGTTGCTTTCCATCTCCATAAGCCATTTGTGTGCTAATTGGTAATATTGTTAACACTTCCTTTACAATATTTGTGGATCATTAGTTTGGCAAATGAGTTGGTCTAGATATGACATTGAAAGGTTTCATTTGTAAGAGTTCAAGGTTCCTATAAGTCTTTAGTTTGATTAGGGTCTTCTAGGGAAATAGATAATTCCTTGGCTTATTTGCATAGGTTTTCCATAAGAAATTCTTCACTAAGGTTTCCATTTTTTATAAGGTTTTCTTTGGCATTAGCATGTTTTCCATCTAATATGTTGGTATAGACTATAATACAGCTTTGCATAGAATTAATCTTCTAGCCAGGGAAAGTAATTTTGAATTTCAACCTTGCAATTTCCTATTAAACTTCAGAATGATCTCATGGTTTATTATTTTATGATATTTTTCTTTATCTATGAATGTTCTCAAACACATGCCTACCTTCTGTTTCATCCTAACTCCTATACCACTTCATAGAAATTTCTTTATTTGTCTAAGAGTATTTGGACTAAAAACCACTAAAGATTTGTGTGGGCTCATTTGCAAGCTTGAGATAGCTACAAACTTGCTAAGAATATTACATACATACTGATAGCTTTTAGCATAAACTTTGATGAGTAATAGTAAATCATTTGCATATAGTAGCTATGCAATACTTGGTGCATTCCTACATAACATGACTCCTCTGATGTGTTTATGTTGTTTTGAAACTTGAAGCATTAATGAAAGAACATTAGTTCTCAATATGAAAAGGTGTCATGAGAGTGGATTCCTTTGCTTGAGTTCATAGCTAAGTGTGAAATGCTTTATAGTTTTTTCATTTATGATTACTTTATAGGATAAAGTAGACATGCATTGCATTATTATTTGTATCTGAATTAGAGGGAAATTCATGTGTTGTAGGATTGCCTATATTAAAGGCTAGGAAATGTCATCATATTCCTTGTGAAAGTCTACCTTAAGAGTAACCAAATATATATATATTCTTGCTTTTGCATTTCTTCATATATTACATTGCCTCTACTTCCATGAGGATATTATTTGTCGTCATCCTTCCTTTGATGAATGCATTTTGGTATGGTAATATAAGTTCATCTAGGATAGCTTGCAGCCTAAGAACTAACAACTTGGATATAAACTTGTAAGCTACCTTGCAAAGGCTAATAGGCATAAACTAACTAAAATTTTGTTGAAACTCTCCTTTTGGAAATAAGACATTTTAGTGTCTAGTTCAGGGATTTTAGTAGGTATCCTCTATCTGGAAATGATCTAAGCATCCTTATTACGTCCTTCCCTACTACCTTCATATGTTTGATAAAATCTAGCTGTGATACCATCAATTGTAGGTGAGTTATCCAGATATGTTTAAATTACAGCTTTCCTAATGTCTTTTGATGTGAAAGTATGCTTAAGTGGTTTTTGTATTCCTCTAGTAGAACTAACAAATCTATATCTAATAAATCTAGCATGTCAGCATGTTTTCAGTTAAAATTTACTAGTCTAAGTAAAGGTCTTTGAAGTTTTGAATAGCCAATGTAAAAATATCCTCTTGATTTACTATCCAATTCCCTTGAGAGTCTTGCATTTTTGTAATTCTTCTCTTTGCCTTTCTCTTGGTGACTATGGTATGAAAATAAGATATGTTACTGTCTCTATTCAAATGCCATATCTGTCTAGCTTTTTGGGCCTATGAAATTTGCTGGCAATGAAACATATATTCAAGTTGTACCCTTAATTGCTTTTTCATTAGTTCTTTTTTTGGTGTTGTGGCAGTTTGTAGATTTGTGATATGGATTTTCAATATTGTGATTGTTTTATTAATTTTCCAAATGTTTGTTTATCCCACTCCTCAACTGAGTTTTTGCATGCTTTAGTTTATTTGAAAACTAATATGCCAAAGATCCATTAGTCTTGAAATTTTATGTTTTCTTTATGATAGCTTCACAAGTAGGATGTGTGAGCCAGAAATTTGGGGATCTAAAATTATGTTTCTTATAATTTTCTCTTCTTTGAGTGTTAAGTATGATTGGAGGCATGATCAGATGCAAATATTGGAAGGCTTTGGACCTTGGAATAGGGAAAACAATGAGCCATTTTTCATCATATATTACATGATCATGTCTTTCTTACACACTATGTTATTATTGGTCCAAGTGTACCAAACCCCTTTTGGTTTTAGATCTATCAAGCCACATGTGAACATAATGTTCTAAAATTGTTGAGATCTTGGCATATCTAGGTTCTATGTTAGGAAATTGATATTTTCCTTTAACCTTTAACTTAGTGATTACTCTGTGGTTAATGTATTAAGCTATCTAAAGGCAAGTCTATCAAGTAATGCCTTTTTTTGGTTGATGACTTGCTGGTTTAATATATGTAAATATGGTCTTTGCTTAAGTTTAGAAGTTATTATCTTGTATAAGTTATAATTCTCCTTGTTAATGAACTTGATGCATTCAGCAACAAAAACTAGACCTTGCTCTTCTTTGTTTCTATCTTACTAATATGTTCATGCTCTTTAATTCTTAACATGGTGTAAAAAGCATTTTAGTTCTTAAAGGGGTTGTGAGAACTTGGGTGTATAAAGAGAAAACCTGAAAGATATACCCCATAAAAAACATGAGATACAAGAGTTTTGAGATAGAGAGAGATGGCTTTAAACAACTCCTCTAACTTATCACCTCCAACCTTCATGGGAGTGTATTGCTCTATTTGGGTAGTTAAGATGAAGACCTACTTGAGAGCTTTTGATCTTTGGGTTGTTGTGGAGAAGCAAGAGAACCTCCTACACTTGGATGAAATCCAACATTTTCCCAAATAAGGCAAAATAATGAGGAGAAAGCAAAGAAGTTCAAGGCTTTTTTTGCTATCTAATTTATAGTTGAAGATGAAATTTTCACAAGTTTTAGATCTTGAGTCAACAAAGGAAGCCTGAGACAAAATTAAAGAAGAGTTCCAGGGTAGTGAAAAACATGGCAAATGTAAGTCTTTAATCTATGGAGAGAGTTTGAGCTCCTTAGAATGAAGGAAATTAAAACTGTGAAGGAGTATACCTATGCTTATGCAAGTGGTGAGTCAAGTGAGGTTGCCGGTAGAAGAGCTATTAGAGAGGATTGTGGAAAAGGTCTTGGTTAGCTTGCCAGAGAAGTTTGAATCCAATATATCCTTTCTAAAGGGCTCAGAAGACTTGTCAACGCTTGTAATAGTTGAAGTTGATCATGTTTTACAAGTATAAGAGCAAATGAGAGCATATAGGCAAGAGAACTTAAATGAAGTAGCTTTTCAAGCAAAAGCTTATGATAAACAAGCTAGAATCTCTAGTGAAAAGAAACAAATAAGTTGGAAAAAGGGAAAAGAGAAGAAAGAAAGTGAAAGTAATAAAGGCAGTGGAAAAAAAGCAAGAAATCAACTTTTTTCTCATTCCAAGAAGACCAACCATACTGAAAATACTACTGGTTTAGAATAGGAATGAAATGCAAGGCTTGTAATCAGTCTGGCCATGTAGAAAAATTTTGCAAAAATAAGGGAAAATAAGCATAAGTTGTTGAAGCACAGGAAGAACTAGAAGATTAGCTATTGACAGCCACTTGCTCTATAATAGAAGACAAAAAAGGGATTTGGATGATTTATAGTGGATGTACAAACCATAAGTCATATGACCCTTCCATCTTTAAAGAGTTGGACTTGTCTTACAACTCAAAAGTAAAGATAGGCAATGAAGAACACCTAGAGATGAAAAAAAAGGGAATGGTAGCAATTGAAAATTGCTTAGGTATAAAATTTATTGAGGATGTTCTTTTTTACCTAATATAAACCAAAATCTTCTTAGCATGCCTCAAATGTTAGAAAAGAATTACTTCTTGCACTTTAAGAACTAAACTTGTTTCATATTTGATCCTATTGAAAACAAGCCAATGTTTGTCAAGATGAAATTTAGAAGTTTTCATGTCAATCTTAAGCAAGCTAGAGTACATGCTTTTTCTAGCATTGTTAGTGAATCAATTTTGTGGCACAAAAGGCTAGGACGTGCTAGCTACTCAAATTTAAAGCAATTGACTATGGAAGGAATGGTTTAAGATCTTCCTATCATTGATAGTTGTAAAGATGTGTGTGAAGTGTGTCAAATTGGAAAGCAAGCAAGACTTTCTTTTCCCAAAAGTGTGTGGAGAGTATCTAAGAAGCTACAACTTATTCACTCAAATGTGTGTGGCCTAATTAGTGTTGCTTCTCTAAGTGGCAGCAAGTATTTTTTGTTGTTCATAGATGATTTCTCAAGAATTTGCTAGGTCTTCTTTCTTAAGCAAATGTTAGAAGCATTGAAAGCATTTAAAAAATTCAAAAGCATGATCGAAAGTAATCAGGGTGTAAAATAAGGATGCTTAGAATAGACAATGAGATTTTATATGTTTTCAAATACTTCAAAGCATTCTATGATAGTGAACATGTTCTTCATCAACTGACGATTCAATATACTTCATAACAAAATGGAGTTAGTGAGAAAAAAAAAACAAAACAATTATGGAGATGACTTGATGTTTGTTGTATGAAAAGAACCTTCCAAAGGTTTTTTGGATAGAAGTAGTTAACACTGTTGTATTTTTTTTATTAAATATGCCACCTACTAGAGCTTTGAAGGGAAAAACACCACATGAGGTTTGGTTTTATACTAGACCTTCAGTTAAGCACTTGAAAATATTTGGATGCATTTGTGACTATCTTGTTCTAGATGCCAAGAGGGACAAGTTAGACAAGAAGTCTATGAAAGGAATTTTTGTGGGCTATAATAGCATTTCCAAAGGCTATAGATTCTATAGCCTAAAATCAAAGAAAATTATCCTTAGTAAGGATATCAAATTTGATGAATTTGTAAGATGGAATTAGAAAAAGGATGAACTTGAAGAAAGGAATGCCACTAATGGCATGATACCCGAACTTCTTGAACCACAAAATTCAGAATTTCTTGTTAGAGGTACCATGCCCATTGTTGATATCTATGAAAGATGCAATATAGTTGCATTTGAACCAAAAACTTATAATGAAACTTCAAATGAATTTGGTTGGAGACTTGCAATGGTGAAGGAGATTACTGCTATTGAAAAGAATAGAACTTGGATATTGGTTGGTAAGCCTTGGAATAAAAGGTTTTTCATATGTCAAATAGGTTTATAAAACTAATTTATATCCTGATGGCTCAGTGAACAAACTCAAGGATAAGCTTATCATTAAAGGATACTTGCTACAACATAGAGTGGACTTTACTGATACTTTTGCACTAGTTGCAAGGCATGACACTATAAAACTTTTATTAACCTTGGCAGCAAAGTATGGTTGGAAGATTTTTCATTTGGAAATTATGTCAGCCTTTCTCAATGAAGTTCTTGAAGAAGATATATATGTTGAGCGACTTGAGAGGTTCAAATATGAAAACGAAGGAGAGAAAGTGTACAAGCTATGTAAAGCTCTTTAAGGGCTAAAGCAAACCTCAAAAGCATGGTATAACAAAGTGAATTCCTATCTAGCTCAAAATGGCTTCCAAAGAAGTGAGAATGAAGCCAATCTTTATGTTAAAAGGAAAGCAAATCAAGTTCAACTAGTGGTTTCTTTCTATGTGGATGATTTACTTATCATAGGATCTGATGTAAACTTAATTAAAAGCTTCAAATCAAGCATGAAGGAGGAATTTGATATGATAAATTTGGGAGAAATTAAATACTTCCTTAGAATGGAAATTTCCCAACATAAAATGGCATTTTTGTCTTTAAAATAATATGCCAAAGAACTACTAAAAAACATCCTGCATAGAAAGGACTAAACCAATTACTACTTCATTGGTTGTTAACCAAAGACTCTCTAAAGAAGATATAGATTCCAAGATTGATGCAAGTCTATATAGAACTTTATTCGGTAGCCTACTTTACCAATAGGCTACAAAGCATAATCTTATGTAGTCTACTAACATTCTCCTAAGGTTCATGAAAGCTCTAAGCCACATTCATTTACGCGCTACAAAAAAAAAGTCCAAAGGCATGTAAAGGGGACAATAAATTATGGTGTGGCATAGAAAAAATGACAATGGGGAGCATAAAAGATATACTGTTAGTGATTGGGTAGGCTATGTGGATGGTTCCAAGAGTACCTTATGTCATTATTTTTCCTTTTGTAGTGGAGTTTTCTATTGGAATTCCAAAAAAAAAAATGAAGTGGTGGCTCAATCTTTTGCTAAAGTTGAATAAATATTAGTTGCAAGTGCAACAAATTAGGCAATTTGGCTTTGAAAGATACTTGTCGATTTAGGTTTCCCTAGGGAAAATGCTACTATCAGTTATGTTGACAATATATTAACTATAACAATCACCAAAAATCCTGTCTAGCATGGTAGAACCAAGTACATCAAAGTTAAATATCAAGCAATTTAGGAAGCTGAGAGGAAAAAAGAGATTAATCTCAAGCATTGCTCCTTTAAAAAGCAAGTGGCTGATATCTTGACCAGGCTTTGCCAAAATTAAAGTTTTTTATTTTAAGAACAAGCTAGAAGTATATAAGAAAAATATCATAGAGGAGTGTTAGGAGATTGAGATTTCCTTGTAACCTTTATATTAATTATTACTAAATGGTTAATGTATTAAGTTGTCTAAAAGCAAGTCTATCAAATAATGTCTCTTTTGATTGATAACTTGATGGTTTAGTCTATCTAAATATGGTCTTTGTCTAAGTTTAGAAGTTATTATCTTGTATAAGTTGTAATTCTCCTTGTTAATAACCACGATGCATTCAGCCACAAAAACTAGACCCTACTTTTCTTAGTTTCTATCTTATGATATGTTCACACTTTTTATTTCTTAACATTTTGACTAAGCTTGTCCTCCTTGTCCAAAATCTGATTGGAATCTCCCTATAAAGCCTAAGTGCTCTAATTTATGCTTATTGTTAGCCTAGCCAGCTAGACTTTCTTTTATTTTGATGATGAAAATAATTTTGATCATATCATATTATGTTTATGAGCTTTAATTGTTTGTTGAGTATGTGCAGGTTC
>JANHAO010012662.1:0-16255 GCA_026873985.1 Saraca asoca | reverse complement strand
AACAGTGAGATCACTGCTGAAGGGAGGCGGATAACAAAGCTTGATCAGATTTTACTCAATGGAAACAACATTGCCATTGTAAGGAACCAGTGTTCTGAAATTCATGTAATGCACAGTTGGTACCTGGTGGTTCACCTGATCCAGAATAAGGAAGGCTGCTGGGTTGCTATTTTCTTTGCTAAGATGTTGTTTTAGGCAAATCATTCCTCCATTTTAACGAGGATTCATGGGCTAGCTTGAAGTTCCTTTCTGGCAATTTGTTGTTAGGATACGTGGTAACGGTCTATTGCTGATATGATATTTATCATCTTGGCCAATTGAGGATTGCGTCTTTTGTAATTTGTGATGCCATTGATGAGTATAAAATTGATCATTCGGAGTGTTTCTATTTTCAATTTTAGTCGTATTGACTCCGTTATTAGACCTATCTATCTGTGGTCATTTAAGTATATAAATATGTGATGAAATATTTTCTATATATTGCCAAATGAATTAATGAAATGTCATGGAGTGTATACAGTTAATTTTACATCGGTTCATATGGTTTACCATGGGTACATATTAAGAAAAAATGTACCTCCAAATTTTTATGGTTAACTTTAAGCTTGTTAAATGGAAAAAAATGTTTGGCATGTTTTAATACATGGGAAAAATATAAATTATTCCTTTTAACTCTAGGGTTGTTGCATTTAATATTTACAAACTATTAATCTTTGTAATTAGTCTTTTTTAATTTAGATGTTTGTATTTAACATTTAGAATTTATCTCGTGAGTGATTTGAAAGTGTAAATATGCTTAATTTGACATGAAATTTTAGAAAATTTAAGTATAGTGAAGATGTGGTTCAAATTTAGAAGTGATTTAATATCTCCAAATTAATAATGTTCCTCTTAATTATTATACTATTTTTACTATTTTTTGAGTTATTTTTAATATTATATTTTTTATTTTAATTATTATATTATTTACATTATTTATTTAAATTTTTTAATAAAATATTTGATCTTTAAACAAAAAAATAATAAGAGCTTAAAATTAACTAAAAAATCTATCATTATAATTACTTAAAAATATTTTTTTATTTACAAAATCAAAATAGAATTTATATAAAAAAAATCATATATATATTCTTTTATGTCATTTTACATTTACTAACTAACTTAACAGTTAATTTTACCAAATACTTCTAATTTAATAAGTTAACTTAACAGCTTTAAGTTAAAATTTAATTTTTTAGCTCTTAGCTAATTTATAAGCTTTCAACTAACTTATTAACTATTTTTGTCATATACACCCTTTGTTTAATTCACAGGCCAAATAGTGTATCCATACGTCCAGCTTGTTAAAAGAAAAAAACCACTGCTAAAGCCAAGCAAACATTTGGCCGTAATTTTCCTTTTCTATTTTTGGTTGCAATAAGGTTATCTTTCCGCATTAATCAATTACATGCCTTAGAAAATCGATTATACTATCAAAAAAATAATATTTTTATACCTTTTGGTAAAAAAAAAAAATTGAATATATATTTACACAAAATTGTTTCTTATATAATGCTAGGATTTTTTGCTGGGTTAAAAAGCATACATGGTTGTTATGCCAGTTCAAAAGGTAGTAATACTTATGACATTATAAATTTATAAGCTTAGATTGAGTTACAACCATCTTAAAGTCAGTTAAAACCTAACTCTGAATGAAGGAAATGTTATGTATAAATGATCTTTTTCATACAATGTACCTTATATAACAATATTTTATCATTAGATTTGAATTCAAAATAATTTAATTATTCGAAAGTTATTTTTGTCAGAGTCGTATCCAATAAATATATATATATATATATGTATATTAAGCATTAATTTTAAATGGATATATTGACACAAAGTGAACATTGAAGCAGTGCTATGTGCCTATATCTAGGTCTAAAGCACTACTGCCTTAATTTTGACATCAATTTCCCTAAAATAACATGATAATGCTTAGTGCATGCTCAACCGCACGCTTGCTCTGTCATAACTTAGATATGTGCATGGACTATCACTTGAAATAATAACTTTCCTTAATTTTTAATTTCACTGTTTTATAGAGCAACAAGTGCATCAATAGGTGCATTTATTCTTATTTTTTAAGGTAAGTTGTATAATAATTGACCATAACAAGCAAAACCCAAGCTTGCATGTGTATGTGTTCAACTCTTTCGGTCAAGATTTTCATTAATTGAACACTTGGGTTCGTAAACACAAACCCAAAACAAAAGCATAATCTTTACATGAGATGCTACCTACACGCTTTAAGTTTAGGGCTCACACATGTGGCCCATGCATCATACATTTAATATGTGAAGATGGTTCATTCATTTCATACTAATGGGAGAAGAAAGGTGATTAGTGAGACATGGGCACATGTGAAACAATGAAGCCTGCAAAATAATGTCGGTTGACTGAGTTGTAAGAATCTTAAAATTTATGGAGGTATATGAGACATTCTATATGCAAGTAAGTATTTTGGATGTTTATAATGTGAATCTGATATTTGAGAATTCAGAACCATAGAAATATTATCGAGTGGTTCGCATATGTTGTTGAATGACTTTTAGTTGCCATAGAAATTTCGCTGAATATATTGGACTATCTCACTTTCAGGTTAGAGAATGAGTTCGTTGTGATGGTCATGGAAGATCCAAATAGATGATGTTTGCAAAGAAAGAAACAGCAAAACAAAAGCCAGAACATCATGGACTAGACTTATGCAGGCAGGGCAATGGGATATCAACAAAAACATTCTCTATCAGGGAAGTTGATAGGTCGCTTTATACAGTGTTGCCAGCATCTTGACCAAGTATATATTTTTTATCATCAAAATAAATTTGGACTGAAATTAAAGTTGCTTGCTAAATCAAGATTAGTGCCAAGTTTGGTGCACTGTGTTAATTCACCCTTACAAAATAAGGTAGTAAAACTAAATGATCATCTGCAAAGATAAGAAGAGAAAGCTTAGGCTTGCTCTTTGCCAAAATGCAGAGTTTTCTGTTGTTCACTTTGCAGCAGCTATGTACAGATAAAGCGACAACGAATCATGTATAAGTTTGCCATTTTGAATTGAGCAGATGCTATTGTGTGTGCATCAAGCTTTCTTTGGTTTGTGTTTCCATTCAACTGAAATATTTTCCAATTTAAGCAAAGCTACAAAGTCATATGATTAAGGTGGCTTCACTTTGTTGCGCCTTGTTTGTTAAAGTTTGATTCAAATTTTAATTTTAGAGTTTTTTATTGTTTTTTATTTAGAGTTATCTTTCTATTCAAGTTAGGTTTTTGTATTAGAGAAGAATTGTGAGTATTTGACAAACAAATACTCTAGGTTTTGTATTGGATAGAGGTTTGGAGTATGAGAAAAATTTTATGTAAGTGTCAATAGGGTTACGTGGACCTTATAAAGGCTTGGGAGAAACGTAGGGATAGTGGCTAAAAAGTTATGAGATTAAAATTGAGAACCTTCACACATATTATTCCATTATCTCGATGATATAGTGAATTTCTCCTTATCTGTGATTTTTTTCCTTTGGAGTTTCAGGTTTTTTTTCCACATTAAATTGCTTGTATTATTATGTTACTCTAATTATTTTAATCGCCTAATGCTTTTTTTCTTAAAGAGGGGATACTTTTCCTAACATTAACGGTGATAATTTTAGTAAATTACAATAATGAGAGTTAAAATTAGCTATTAACTTTATTGATGAAATAGAGAGAACAAATTGGAAAAAATTCTTTGACTTTTATTAATCTCTTATCCATACATAATTGAATGAATAACTCTAGTGTATTTACACTAAAGAACTCTCAATGTAAAATGAAACTTTTCCTTTGAGAAAGGTTGACCAAAGAGTGAAAATCAGTGAAGGAATGACCTGCATATATAACAAAGTCGATCACACACAACGGAACCGAGCACACTTCAATGTTTAAGTAAGTTGTCATGTAGAATTTCAATAAGTGTAAAAATGATAATCTGAAGAAGTGATACCTATTTGTTTACATAGGTGACAAGCGTGCTAATTGTTGTACTTTTAAATGAATGATGGGTGACCACGTGTCTCAAGTTGATAGACTAAGTGTAATTGGTCATTCGACTTAGGCCTGAACCTTTGCCCTTGCTTAGCAACTATTTCCTTGCTGATCTTGGGTTGTTCATCTTAGGCCAATCATTCAACGATTGGAGGCAACTTTGGACTATGTCATTCGCTTCTATTCTTGGGCGAGTACATTGTTCGACTAGCTTGACAACCTTTTGTCTTCCTGGCTAGTTGTCTTCTACTCAAAGCACACACTTATAATTAAGTTACCTTCCTAAGGAGTCTCGAGATTCGCTAGAGTCACGTCATGATGAAGATTGTCATCTAGGTTGTTTATCTTAGTCCTTACAGGCCATTGGATCTTCCTCTTCCTACTATAAAAATAGGATCGATTTCTTTAGACAACACTTTTATGTTTTGAGTTAAGAGCATTCACACTTTTATTGTTGTCATTCTCGATTCTGCAGCTGCTCTTCATGCTTTCTGGTTGCTCATCCATGTTTTCTCTATAGATAACTTCTACATTTCATTACTTCTCCTATTTTTCAATTTTTTCTTCTTTCTCTGTGCCTAAAATTGTGCATGTTATGGTGCTCCCTCCCCTTGGTGTTGCTACCTACTTAAGTCTGTTGGTTTGCTATTGAGTCTTACCAAAGGAACCAATCTCTTATGAGCCTCTTAGCCTGCCTAAGCCTTCCTTCTTCCTTTCTTCCCTTTTTGTCTGACTTTCTTTTATTTTTTGTTCGATTACCATTGTTGCCTTCTCACTTGTTCTAATTGTGTTTTTTATTTCTTGAAGGTGCCTTCAATTTTGCACTTACCCTTTTCATGTCCATTAAATCAAGTGATCCCATTCATCTGTCATCCAACTTTGAGTCTTCATTTGACCTTGGGGAGTATTATTTTGAAAACATTGTTTACTGTTTCATGCAATCAATCCATAAGCTTATAGCTGACCGATCTCGAGATGAGATTGGAAATAAGGAAGTCCATTTGATCAATGTAATACTAGACAACTTAAAATGGATTCATCTGGTTGTAAAAATAACCATGGCCTCAAACACATGGTAAGACCCAGAGGTTATTTATGAGCTAGAGGGAATTCATAATCTAGGCAAGTCCATTGAAGAGATGTCCTTCCAACCTGTAAAAGCAGACAAACGAGTATGTAGCTATAACACTTCCTCCTTTGTGATATTATACGGGGATGTAGTTGACCATCTACATGATTTTCCTCTTTTCTCTAAGTATCAATGAATGTTTTCTATGCCTTGAATATTTGTTTGACCCAAGTACCTTGGAATGTTCGGGCTTTCTTGTTTTGTTTTGAGGTGTTAAGCATCCAACTGCATCTTACCTTCACTATAATAGCTTTCTTCTTTTTCTTCACATACTCTTAATAAAAACTTAGGGTCAAACAAGAAAACCATTATACTCTTAATCCGCTCTTTCAAAGACTTTTTTGACGATGAGCAAGATCTCATCGTTCGGCATTTGGCATTAGGTCTTTTGATGCCTAATCTATTCTTCATATGTACTTAACTTTTACTTTTTTGTTTCCTTTATACTTTGTATTTTTTGCTGACCCTTTTCTTTTTCTTTTCAGATTGTTAGTTGAATAAGGAGGTCATTGAAATTCACTAATAAAAAATGGATCCTAAACACTTAGAGGAGATTCACACTTGGGTTTTGGCAAAGAAAAAGCCTATTGTTCCACCGATCACATAAATCGAGACCCCCTACCAACTGTTAAGGCCACAGGTGGTCCCCCATCTTATGATCATCCAAAACCTTCATTCGGACGTACAAAAGTCATGTTGTCATGCAAATGCAAGACCCTTCTAAAGATTCCTTTAAGGGTAAAGGTGGTAGCTCTTTGGAAATGTCAGCTTCTGCTGCTAAAAGAATAAAAGTGGGCATATAGAAAGAGATTCTCCTTGTCGACACCGCTGAAGGGAACTGCTGAACTTCGATAACATAAACAGCCTATAGTATAAAGGCGTAGATTATAGTGCTTTTATGTGAAATCAACTGCTCCTCCTTACTGATCAGGACCAAAACAATGAGTTTGTAAAACATCATATCCAATCTATCTCTTGAAATCCTCCCCAGCCTAGATTATTCGCTAACTGCCTCTATTCTTTCCACCATTCTAGCTTTAGCTTGAACAAAGAAAGAATTTAAGGAGAATAACTTAAGTGTCGTGGAGGGCCTAAAAAAGGATGTTGAGGCTAGTGCTAGTGAGTTGGCCAATCGTGATAAAAACATCATTGACCTTACCAATCATATTGCTAAGCTAGTGAAAAAGCAAGACACTCTGTCCACGAAGAACAAAGAGCTGGCAAGACTACTTTCTTTGAAAGCCTAGAAGCTAAAGGTTGAATAATATAAGCAAGAGGAAGGTGAAGCGGCCTTTGTCGAGAAACTTCACATAATTTTAATGAAGGTTGAAGAGCTCAACTATCCAATGTTTCAAAGTGAATTCACTAAAGCCATTCTACAAATCAAGCACTTTAACCCTAACTTGCCTAATAACACTTCCAAGATTAATAGAGACAAGAACTTGGAGGAGCTTATGAAGAATTTGGAGTAGGCTTGGTCCCTCATGTTTTGTTACTTGTCTTTGTTTTCTTTCTTTCATTTTTATATATATGTAACTTGCTTCTTGGTCAATCAACCATTGTAATGAAGTATATTTTGTTTTTCTTATTGACTCTTACTTTCAACAGGTCTTTTTATTATCTCTTTTTGTGTTTGCACTTCCAACATATCATTTGATCGGGCTTCCAATAGATTTTTTATTATGCATTCTCTTTTTACAATTTGCTGATAGGAATGGACTTTATATTACTTTAACTTCCAACGGTTCATTCAATCGAGCCTCCAATGGGCTTTTTGTGTTTGCACTATTCTTTGGCAACCCACCTTTTGTTGTTGTTTTTTCTTTGTGAGTTTTATTTTTCAGTTATCTCATTCGTATATCTAGTAAAGCTATAATGCCATAAGGGTTGTTCATTTTTATACATCTAAAGGATTGATCGATCTTTATAATGCCAAAGGTATTACTTGGTCTTTATAATGTTAAGAGAACTACTTAATTTTTATAATGCCGAGGGGACTACTCAGTCTTATAGTGCCGAGGGGACTGCTCTATCTTTAAATATGAGAATTGTTTATAAAGATGGTAATTTCTTTTTCATTTTGCATTTCATTTTGTTTTAATTACATGGCTTGTCATTCATGAGATTCATATTTGCACATGGTACAACTTTAGATGTGTTGCATTCCATGTTTGCAGGAGAGGTTTCCTTTAAATGGTCTCCAGGCATAAGCACTATTCAACAAGTTTTTTTGTACTCTAAATGGGCCTTCCTATGATGCCACTAACTTGCTTTCATTTTGCACCTTGTGTAGTCCATCTACTTGTTTAAGGACTAACGCATCTTCTACAAATTCTTTATTTTTTACTCTTGTTTGCGATTTTGGCAACCTTGGTTTTATAGCATTTGCTATAGAGTTGAGCTATTTCTCTTGTTTTTAATAGCATATCTTGCTCTTTCTTTTTTCTTTATTCTCTTGCCATATGTAATGCTCCCTTTGATTGGAATACAACCCCAATTCAATTAGGGGCATAGCCTCATTCCTATACATGAGCATAAAAGGAGTTTCTTCAGTTGCAGAATGAGCGGTGGTTTTGTACAACCACAGGACACTTGGCAACTCCTCAACCCGTTTTCCTTTGACTTTGTCTAACCTCTTTCTAAGTCCTTCTAGAATAATCCTGTTTGTCAGTTTTGCTTGCCCATTGGTTTGGGGGTGTTTGACGAACGTGAAATTTTGGTTGATCCCTAACCTTTATTAAGAGTAGATGAGATGCATGCTTACGTAACGAGTGTGTTGCAAATATACTTTGGTAAAAACTTTGAAAGTCGCTGGTGGCAAATAGCTTTCTATTATTAGATATAATTGATGTTGCGAAACTATACTTTAAAAAAGTTGTTAGCAATTTTCTTATGCTAGAGCAGTGTTTTTAGAAGGTTTTACATGTAAATGATATTTTTTTAAATGAATTTTTGCTCATTGTTTGAAGTTATGGTTGCAAGGAGGTCTGCCTTTACCCATTTTGTGAAATAATCGACTACTACCATCACATATTTTAAGTTGATAGGGAAAGACTGGGAATGGTCCCAACAAGTCTATCCCTATTGGTTGAACGACCAAGAGGAAATAATATGCATTTGGTTTTGGTTCATCGCAAGCTTGTAATACCTAAAAAAAAATATTGGCTGAGGGATTAAAGTGAAATTTTGATATTTTTTGTTAAGGCCATAACATAATTTCTTATTTTTTAGAAAGGCCTTATTGAAGTCAATGGAAAGTCATAGGGTCAAACTGTAAATTTTTTCATTTCCTTTTATGTATATAATTTCTTGAGTGGGCTTCTTTCTCTCCCAAAACTTTCCTCCAACGTGATCTCTCTGGTTTTCCCAAAGCTTATTTCTCCTTCTGCTCTTTAGTGAAGTTCTTCCTCCGTCTGACGCCTATCTTTATTCTTTCTCCATTCGACGAGCTTGACAACATTTTCTTCTCCTACACTAGTGCTATCCTTTCTTCTCAGGCATGCTTCAGCTCGAGCTGAATGTCATTGCTGCTACATCGATCAGTCAACGATCATTCTTGCTCGAACCAGCAAGCTCGGGTTGTTGTTCAACTCCCCGATGTTTCCTCGTGGTCTGTTGAGCTTGGCTACAGCTTGGCATTATTATTTCTCCTTCTCCCTCACTGTTCAGCCAGTAACTCATATTAGCCCACTGGCAATGATCCAGCTCTGGCTGAGCTATCCACTTGCACTTTGGAAGGTGGTGAATAATCCTAAAATAAAAAATTTATTTTATAGGAAGTATACATAAAGTTTTTAAGATAGGTTAGTTAAAATCCTCATTGTGCAAAGTTAAAGAAAGATGAAAATTTCCTTATGGATTTGTTCTAGATAAATTCTTATCGACGAATCAAGCACACTAACATTAGATCTTTGGAGATCTAGCTGAAAAAAATCTAACTAGGTTGAGTGGCTCCATTTTTCTAAGTTAGCTGATCTAGCTTTTTAAGGAAGTTTTAAGGTGATTGGACAATTCTCCTCACTTAATAATCCTATGTGTAAACATAAAATAACTTTATTATATGAAATGTTATAAATCCTTTTAAATAATGAGATTTCTCATTATGTTGACTTGTTTTGAAAGCTTAAATGATAAGTTATATATATACATATGAAAATGATTTGTCATGAAGACATGATTTCATTTTTCTATGTGAAATATGAACCTAGAAATGATTTAGCATGTTGAGTAATTCGTAATGATTATGGTTTACTAAAGCAATGATTTCTTCTTACTATGATTTAATATATTTATACAATTTGGAAATAATGACTTATTGATGAGGTCCTAGAATCCATTGGAAATTCATTGGGAACCCTCAAGTGCACTTATGAGTAAAATATGTGATGGAGTAAATAAGGTGGCTATAATACCTAAAAAAAATGTTGGCTGAGGGACTAAAGTGAAAAAAAGTTTAAATTTCATTGGGGTTAGATTGTAATTTCAAAAGGACCCAATTGAAGTTGGTGGAAAGTTATGGGGTCAAACTGTAATTTTTTCCATTTGGCCTTATGTATATAATTCTCCAGGCCAGCTTCTTCCTTTGGATCTTTTCCAGACGTTTTCTCCCTTTCTCTCAAAGCTTCTTCCTCCTTCTACTCTCTAGTGAAGTTCCTCCTTCATTCGGTGCCTAACTCCATTCTTTCTCCATTCAATGAGCTCAACAACATTATCTTCTCCTACACTAGCACCGTCTTTTCTCCTCAGGCGTGCTTTAACTTGGGCCAAGCTTTGTTACTATTGCACTGATCGCTCACTGATCATTTGTGCCTGAAACGGTGAGCTCCGGTGGCTGTTCGGCTTCCCAGCATTTCCTCGTGGTTTGTTAAGCTCGGTGGCAGCCTGGCGTGATTGTTTCCCCTATTCTTGCACTGTTCGATCTTTTTTCCCCTTCAGCTTGTTGGGGAGGCTTCCACCAACGGTGAGCTAGCCACTAGGGATGGCAACGGGTCTGGTTCGGGCGGGTATGACAATATCCATACCCATACCCGTCAGAAAAAATCATACCCATATGCTATCTATACCCCATGAACACTATAGCGGGTACGGGTACAGATTTATACTCGCGGGTATGGGTATACCTGTTAAAATTTTAAAAAAAATTAAATCTTTTTTTAATAGTATTCATAGGTACAGGTTTATACCCGCGAGTATGGATATACTCGCGGATATATCTGTTAAAATGACATCATTTTGAGTAGTGTTTAAATAAAAAAAATAAAAATTTTATTTAAACGGGTAAATGGATATGGATACGAGTATTTTTTTCAATAATTTTCACGGGTACGGGTTTATACCCATGGGTATTGATATACCCGCGGGTATATATGCCAAAACAACGTTGTTTTGAATAGTATTTAAATAAAAAAAATATTTTTTTTATTTAAACGGGTATGGGTACGAGCATTTTCTCATACCCGTACCTGTTATGGGTATGAAAATCATACCCGTACCCGCTCGTGAACAATTTTTTTTTACCTATACCCGCCCATCACGGGCGGGTATCCGCGGATAAACGGGTACACGAGTAAAATTGCCATCCCTATTGGCCATTGGTACTTCAGATTCCGGTGAATATTCCTAAATTATCGAATTTATTTTATAGTAATCCTACAGCTAGTTTTCCAAGATATTTAAGTTGAAACCCTAATAGTGTAGGTTTGGCCAGTAACTCCTATAGGCTCATCAGTGGCATCCCAGCTCTGGCCGAGCTAGCTACTAACATTTTAAAAACTGGTGAGTAACCCTAGAATAAAAGATTTATTTTATAGCTTACCTATATTAACTTTCCAAGTAGATCTAGTTTGAACAGTAAATTTCAAAGTTGATGAAAGTTGAAATTTTCTTATGGATTTGCTTTAGATAAATTCCTTTCGATGAATCTAGCCTACAAACGTTAGATATCTAGGAATCTAACTAAAAAATCCAACTGGGCTGAGCTTCTCGATTTTCCTAGTTAGTCGGTTCAACTCCTCAAAGAATTTTCAAGGTGAGTGAACAATCATCCTCACGTAATGATCCCATGTGTAAGAAAATAAAATAATTTCATTACATGGAACATTATTAATTTTTTTTTCAAATAATAAGATTTCCCCATATATTAAAGTGATTTCAAAAGTATATCTATATGTTGTGCGTGGACATGAAATATTTTACCATGCTAAAATTATGCATTTTTATCTTTCTATTTATTATTAAAATTGATGATATTGCTTTTCTATATGAGAAATGGTTATGGTGTTGCTTTAACTATTTATGTATGTTTTGAAAAATTTTGCTCACCTGAATAATGAATTTCATGCTATATGATATATTTAGAATGTTGATTTGAGATACTGGACCCGTTGAGAAATTCACTGATAACCCTCAAGTACACTTGTAAATATATACAGACTCGGGAGGGAGGAATAAGGGTGGAGAGATGTAGGAATATACATTCATGAGCATCCAGCAGACGTGTCGGATAGCTTATGATGGGATTATATTTCTATAGGTATAGTTACCTCTTGAATTTATTCTTCGGGAAATCCAGTTAAATGTTTCACTATGTTGAGATTTGATGAAATGTTAGAAAACTTATTGGCTTCCTTCATATTTATATCATGGTTAACATATTTTCCATGATAACATTCTTTGATGTTTATTATTATGCTTTTTGAACATCATATTTTTATTTACTTAATTTTCTTGTTGAATAGTAGTTTTTAAATGTATGTTGAGATTATGACTACAGATCGAGTAAGCATACTTCATGGCTATACTTATATATATACTTTCGAACATGATTTTTAAATGGGATTTTGGGTGATCATAAGATTGTTTACTCATTGAGTTTCTATGAAACTCACTCTCTCTTTTCCATATTTTTCAGAGTCATAGGATTCTATTACCTCACCTCCACATCACATCGATACAAGATTTGCTCTTGGATCGAGTGAATCATTCCTGCGGAGAATAAAGGTATATAAATGGTGAAAAATCAATGACAGTTGGTAGGATTATGTATGCATGCATTGTGTATAATTGTCGGATGCCTAGTAGGATATAAATTGTATAGTCTGGGCCACTGTATATTATTATGATATTATACAGGTTGTGATGGGCATGTAGCCCTTATATTGTTGTTTACACCTTGTGGCCAAGCGTTAGAAAAATAGAGGAAACTCTATCGAATTTTTATTAGAATTTAATATATAAATATTTCATCATGGATTGATGAAATAGTGAGTTATTAGTATGTTATATATTATAAGGCTTATAGGGGGTTTCCTGATAGAAGGAGATTCTTAAAGGTGACCTTCTACACCGGTCATGTTCCGTGAATTAGGGCGTGACAGTGGGATAAGTATAAACATACTAATATGTGACGGAGTAAATAAGGTGGGGTAGAGGCAAATATGTTTATAATATAACAGTTATCTTTAGGAAATTTCCTTTAGGATTCCAGTTAAATATTTTATTATTTGAGTATTAATAAACTTTAAAAAGCTTTATTGAACATTTTCTTATGTTCATGTTGTGTTGGATATTCCTATGATATCATGCTTTGTTGTATATTTCATTTTGTTAAATATCATATTACAATTGTTTAACTCTTTTAATAGGTGAAGCTTCCAAACTTGTCATGAGATTATGACCTTTAAATTGGTAAACATATTTTCATAACTATATATATATATATATATATACTTTCGAGCATGATTTTTAAATGAGATTTTTGGATGATTATGGGATTGTTTACTCACTAAGTTTATATGAAACTTACTCCTTCATTTCCATATTTTTCGAAGCCAGAGGATATTCATGTTATTCTCCCATGCCGTCCTAACTCAAGATCTATTCATTAACCAAGTGGATGACACCCTATGGAGATTTATGATATAATTATGGTGTAAATTCTGGCAGTTGGTAGGAATGTATATGCATGTGATGTAGTTGATAAGTGCCCAGTAGAATGTAAATTGTGTAGTCTGGGATATTTTATTTATTTGTATCACTATACAAGTTATGATGAGCATGTAGCCCTTGTTTGATGTATAAGCCTTGAGGCCAAATGTCTGAAAAATAGAGGAAACTCTGTTAGATTTTTATTAAAATTTAATATACAAATATTTCCTCATGGATTGATGAAATGGTAAGTCATTAGTATGTCATTTGCATTTTTAAGGCTTATAAGGGTTTCCTAATGGTGACCTTCTACGTCAATTACATTCTGTGGATTGGGGTGTGACAAAGTTGATATCAGAGCATGGTCTAGGGTTTAGGTGCATGATGGAGATTTGCAACTGCCAAGATGGGATAAGCATACCGAGTTCATGTTAGTGCGCCTAAGAGCACAACACAAGAATGAGAATATGCTGATGGCCATACCATGAATATATTGATAATCTCTACATTTGCTAAATTTTTAATCCTAGGTGTGTGTATCCTACCTAAACAAATCTTCTTGTTTCCATAATAGGACAATGTCACCTAGAATATGACTCCCACACATATGCCACTCCAAAGAAGCATCTGAAGAAGCATCTTAACAACTATCTTCTTCTCAGACTTTCCTTTGGGGCTGGGGTGGGCCTAGAGGTTAAAGCCATACTAGAGGCCGGGGTAGATTTGCACAAAAAGAATCACAAGCAAAAAGCTCCCAATTCGAATTAGGAGCTCCTTCCATATTAGGGACTTCAGCCAGTCCCTCTTCCTCCAAGGTTCCAGCATGGTTTATAGACTTTAAGAACGTGATGATAGAATTTATGAATAAAATGACTCATCAAAAAGCTCAAAGGTAGGAAAAAGGGCTAGAGACTCAGATACCTCCTGCTATAAATCTTTCCAATTATTTAAAGGAATTTCAGAAGCTCAAGCCCCTTGAGATTTTTAGGTTTTGGGTCAGATATGGACCCCTTTGCATTCTTAAATCAAATTGATTAGTTGTGGCGGGTTCCGAGATGCCCTGATGAAGTACAGGTATAGCTAGTTAAATTCCAGGTGGACGATATCGTAACTGCTTGGTACCAAGGTTAGGAAAATCATAGATCCTCAGGAGATAAGGCAAACACTTGGGAAGCATTTCTCACGGCTTTCCTATAGCAATTCTTCCCTTTTAGGTAGTGATTTGTTAAAATACAGGAATTCCAAAATTTAAAATAGGGAAGATTATCAGTTTCAGAGTATGCTGCATGATTTCTTCACCTCTCTCAGTTTACGGGTAGTATGGTCTCCATTGAACAAGAAAAAGCCTGATGATTTGTTAATGGTCTTAATGATCGATATTTTAATGCTATATCATTCACTGAAGATGCCACATATAAGTAAGTTTGTAGCCAGGCCATTCAGTTGGAAGTGAGGTTCAAAGCCAAGACAGAGAAATTCAAGGAAGCTCTAGAAAGAAATCTAGAACTCAAAGTTCTAGTGGGGATGCAGGAAGACAAAGATCAATAGCTTCAAGCACACCCCATTTCAGGAGATCCTTAAGTGCCATTGCTCCTAGTCGTCCCTTTTTTAGGGATCTAGCTCTTGTTCTTCTGCTTCGTCCAGAATTGGGACATCAATATCATGTCAAACATGTGGAAAGAATCATTCTAGGATTTGTAAGCAAGCAATGATAGCATGCTATGGATGTGGTGAGGTAGTGCACATAGTGAAAGATTGTCTTCATTTGCCTACTTCACCTAGTGGCACTAGGGCCACAGGGACATCAGGTAGTGCCCTATCCTTTAAGCCCTTAGTATCTGGGCCCGTTGCTAGAGGTGGAAGTAGAAGGTTAGCCAATAGAGGTCGTCATAGTGGTTAGAGGACTACTGCTCGAGTTTTCACCTTGGCGAGGTAGGATGCACAGACCTCAGATACTATGGTCACAAGTATCTTAATAGTCAATTCTATTTCAGTTTATGTATTGTTTGATTCAAGTGCAATTCATTCTTTTGTAGCCACTTACTTGACTGTGACTGGTTAGACCTCGAATCCTTCTAAAATCACAGTTGTTAGTATCTACTCCCTTAGGTTAGACATTGACAGCTAGTGAAATAGTTTCCTCTTATGGAATCGGCGTGTGTGGAACTATTTCACTTACCAACTTGATTATGCTAGATATGATGGAATTTAATATTATTTTAGGCATGAATTGGTTATCATGCACTTTTATCCTTGAAAATAGCCATTACGGATAGCCCACAATCTACTCTTTCCTTATGGAATGCCTCCATCAGCCACTACATTTGGTCTGGCGTCACATAAGATTCTCATTGACACATGATAGCTCCGAACCTCACCAGTCTTAGCCTCTCTAGCACACTCTCCGATGATGTTGCTTACCTTCTATTCCTCGTTAATCTCTCAGTTGCTGACAACTGAATCTCTAGACCTATTCCACCAGGGATTTCTACCATTGCTGGCCTTCGCTTTCTCAACCTCTCTAACAATGTCTTCAATCTCACTTTTTCCCTCTAAGCTTGCTTAACTCAAGAATCTTCAATCCTTGACCTATACAACAACAATTTGAATAAAGAGCTTCCACTTGTTGTTACAAGATACCAAATTTGCGGCACTTGCATCTCAGAGAGGACTTTTATTTTTTGCTACTAGATCCCACCAGAGTACGGACAAGGGATCATTTGAAGTACTTAATTGTTCCCGGTAATGAACTATCCAGTATCATTTATTGGTAGTGGTGTCAAAATAGGTTAGGTTTAATTAGTTAGCCTGGGACTGATATAATTTTGCTTGGCCTGGGATTAGTAGGAAAAACAATAATAGTGGCCCGACCTGGTAAAGGACTGGCCCGAAATAACCTAATTCGACAAGTGTCTGGCACTAATAAGTGTTAACCCATTAGGCTATTGGGTTAGCCTGTTAACCTGATTCTATTAGGCTATTAGATTAGCCTAGTAGATTAACCTGTTAGCCTGATAATATATAATAAATAATATATAATTAATTAATTAGTATGCGTATGTATATTAAAATTTATATATTAATATAATATTAAATAATTTTTAATATTAAACTTAATAAATATATATTTTTATTATTTGA
>JANHAO010012661.1:0-16262 GCA_026873985.1 Saraca asoca | reverse complement strand
ATATCTAAATGCACAGAATGTATAGTTCTGGATGCAATAGGGCTCAATCAAATTGGCCTAGGGCACCCACCCAAACTAACAGTTAATAGCCTTGACTTGCTCATTAGCTTATGGATGGTCCATGGCCAAGAAGCTCTTTGTAATCCTAAGATTACTACAGAACTCAAGGAACTGCTCGTTAGCTTATGGATGGTCCATGGCCAAGAAGCTCTTCATAATCCTAAGATTACTACGGAACTCAAGGAACTACTCGTTGTTGAATTAAGTCCCATTGTCAGCTATAATCTACTAGGGGACTCCAAATCAGTAGATGATATTATTCTAAACAAATTTTATGTTTTTTTGCAGATGAAATCTCTACGAGCTTTTTTACTTCTGCCCATTTAGTGAAATAATCCACAACTACTACTGCATGTTTGCAGTTTTCACGAGCTGTATGTAGCGGTCCTATAAGGTCCATTCCCCAGATCACGAAGGGCTATGGACTGACCATTTGCCACTAGTAAGCCAATGGGGCTCACGGGATTGTTGTGAATCGTTGACACTTATCGCACTTCCTGATGAGTTCGATTGTATCCTACTTCATCATTGGCCAATAGAATCCCTGTCGGAGAGCCTTCTGAGCTAGAGACATCCCCCTAGCGTGATTCCCACAATGGCCGGTGTGAATTTCTTCAAGGATGGTATCATAATCCAAACCGTCAATGCATTTTAAAAGTAGGGTGGAGAACCCTCTCTTGTACAACATGTCATTGTAAACACAATATTGAGCTACCAGAATTTGTAATCTTCGGGCCTTGAGCTTATCATCTGGTAGCTTCCCCCCTTGCAAATAGTCCAAGATTGAATTCATCCAGGAGCCTAGTGTCTTGGCAATTGTCATGACTACATCCTCCTACTTTATGCTTGGGGATGAAAGGAGTTCTACCTGGATTACTCCCAACAAGTCAGCATCCTTAGTCATAACAAAGCGGGCCAAGGCATCAGTGTGTGCATTTTGGGCCCATGATATTCGATCAACCTCATAATGCTAAAATGACTTTAATAGCTCCTGAACCTTCTAGAAGTAGGTAGCCATCTTTGAGCCTTAAGCTTGGTATTCTTCTCACACGTGACAGACCATGAGCTAAGAATCACTGAAAATCCTTATTTTCTTAACTCGTACCTCTTTGGCTAGCTGTAGTCCAGTTAACAAAGCCTCATATTCAACTTCATTGTTCATGGCTTGAAAGCTAAACCTTAGCATGCGGAGGATTTTATGTCTTTTTGGACTAATAAGGAGCACCCCTACCTCGACTTTTTTCTCGCTGGACAACCCATCGACATACAGCTCCTAGCATGGAAGTTTTGGTGCCTCCACCTCCTCTTGCATAGGGCCAGTGAATTCTACTATGAAATCTACCAAAGCTTGCCTTTTAATTGTTGGTCTAGGCTTAAATTTAATCTCAAATTGGGCTAATTTGATTGCTCACTTGAGGAGGCATCCTGAGACATCCATCTTCTATAGGACTTGCCTTAATGGGAATTGCATCAACACCACTATATTGTGTGCTTGGAAATAGGGTCACAGCTTTCTCAAAGTGATTACTAGGCAGTAAGCAAGTTTCTCCATCAGGAAATACCTTGTCTCTGCATCCAATAATCTCTTACTCATATAATAAATGGGAAACTGAGCCCTTCTTCTTCTCGCATCAAAGCTGCACTGAGGGCATATTGGGATACTCCTAGATAGACGATCAACCTTTCACCCTCTTTCAATTTTGACAAAATGGGAGCTCACCTAAGATATTGTTTGAGTTGTTGGAAGGCAATCTCGCATTACTCTGTCCATTCAAACCTTTTTTCCTTTTTTAGGACGTCAAAGAAAGGGACGCACTTATCTATTGCTTTGGAGATAAACCTGCTTAGAGTTGCAACTTGGCTGTTCAGGCTTTGTACATCTTTTGGCCTTATAGGGGATCTCATACTGAGCAGAGCATGGATCTTCTCAGGGTTGGCTTCAATCCCCCTGTTGTTTACCATGAAGCTAAGAAATTTCCTAGAAGCGACCCCAAATGCACATTTGTGTGGATTTAGCTTCATTCGATTTTTTCTTAAGATTTGAAACATCTCCCCTAAATCACAAATGTGGTTGGTGACTTGTTCTGACTTTATCAACATATCGTCCACATACACCTCCATTATTTTTCCAATTTGTTCTTTAAACATCATGTTTACCAGTCATTGGTAGGTTGCCCTAACATTCTTTAGTCCAAAGGGCATTACCTTATAATAGTACAACCCATGGTAAGTAATAAATGAGGTGTGCTCTTCATCTTGAGGGGCTATAGGAATTTGGTTGTAACCTGAGTAGACATCCATGAAGCTAAGAAGTTTATGCCCAGCTATGCATCTACCAACTAATCAAACCTTGGCAGGGAGAAGTTATCCTTGGGGTAGGCCTTGTTAAGATCAGTGAAGTTGATACAAGTTCTCCATTTCCCATTTTTCTTTTTCACAAGGACGGGATTGGCCACCTAAGTAGGATAGTGAGCCTCCTAAATGATCTTGTTTGCTAACAACTTATCTACTTCCTCCTTGAGTGCTTCGTATCACTCAGCGGTCATCGGCCTATGCTTCTGGCATATTGGCTTATGGTTAGGGTCTATATTCAACCTGTGTGACATGACCTTTGGATCAATCCTGACCATGTCTTTATGATTCCAAGCGAAGACATCAATATTCACCTTGAGGAACTCCGGGAGCTCTATCTTCATGCTCAGAGATAGGTTTTTACCCAGTTTGAGGCATCTCCTAACATCAGTTTCCCTTAGTTGAACATCTTCGAGATCTTTGGTTAGACCCGCTACCCTTTCAGCATCCACTTTGCGAGGATCCAGGTCATTAGTCAGAGAGTTGGGCTTGTAGGTCAAGGTTCTCCCCTGCAAACTATGTCAACTTTCCTTCTCCTCTCTCCCATTTCAATCACATCCCTATAGCACCATCGAGCCACTTCTTACTCTCCCCATATGCACCCAACTCCATTTGGGGTTGGGAATTTTATAGTGAGCATTTTAGGCGATATCACCATGTCTAATTCATTCATCACTGGCTGCCCTAACACCACAATGCATGCTAAGGGGGAGTCTATAATTAGGAAATCGGCCAGGATAGTGGCTTGGCAATCTGAATCTCTAAGGGTTATGGGGACCTTCATTTGTTTGGTTGGGACCACCGCATCCCTCGTAAAGCAAAAGAGGGGCTCCAGAGATGAATTGAGTTGACTGGGCCTTATGCCCATCTGATCAAAGCATTGTTGGTACATCACATTAACCAAACTGCTCGTATCGACCATGATTCTTCACACATTAACATTGCTAATTTTGAATCATATAACCACAGCATCATTATGCAAAGAATGCACTCCTTGCATGTCTTCACAAGTAAAAGTGATGTAGTTGGTGCTCATCCTGGCTTTCTTCGTCAATCCACCAGCTTCATCACTCCTCGTGATCTATACGTGCCTTGCCATCCATATGTATCACTTGTGGGACCTCTTTGAAGTTCCTGTGATGTGTGGTCCACTATAAATGGTGAATATGATCCTTACCGAGGGGGATGCTTTGTTCTTGAGAAATAGCTATCACTAATGCTAAGCTGGTTGTTAAGATCACAAAGGTTGCTGTCTGAAGGGTCAAACCACATAGTCTCTCATTATCCCCCTCTGTTGCGAAGATTTGATCTGGGGTATAAGACAGGATACTGTAGCTGTCATAGCACCTTTGGTATTGAGGTCGTTCAGTCCTAGCTTTCTTTATGACCTAACTATTTAATCCTCTTATCTAATCACTTTTGTTGTTCCTGCTATCTCCCCTCTTCTTGCTTCGGCCTAAGCCACTTGATTCCTCTTTTTGATTGGGCTTCTTCGAACTGAAGCTTTCTTCGCATCTAATTTCTTTTGTCATTTGCTCGTATAACTCCCCCAAGTCTTTCACTGGGGACTTATATATACTTTCATAAAGCTTACCATCCTTTCTAAGTCTAACAGAGATGGCCATGAGAATGCTTTTATCAAAAGCATTTTCAATGTTACTGACCTCGCGTCTAAATCGGGTAATGTAGTCTTTTAGTGACTCATTCATTTATTGAAATACCATCATGAGGTGGCAAGATGGCACAAACTGCCTTTTTATCACCCAGTACTGCCTAAGAAATTTTGCTTGGCATTCTTCCCAACTGTGAATGCTTTAAGTGGGGAAGCTTCTAAACCATGTACGAGGTATCTCTCCTAGGGTAGCGAGGAAGACCTAGCACTTTACTAGTGGATTGGTGGTCCGGAAGTCCATCCGGACGTTGAATGCATCCAGATGGTTGTATGAGTTGCTATCCCCATTATATAGTGAGACACTCGGGATTTTTAACCTCCAAGGAAGAGGTTCAGCCTCAATCTCCTGAGTGAAAGGCAATCTCTACTCGTAGTGATCTCGATAACTCTGAGTGGCGGGTCACTCTTCTAGCTACTAGACCCTCTTCAGCAACTCTTCAATTTTTAAGTCTGAAGCCTCAGACTGGTGACTAGTGTTTCGGTGGCTCCTAACACCACCTCAATCGTGAGAATGGCGGTCATGGGTTTTGCACCCTTCATTGTGTTCATGATTCAGAGAGTGGCACTCAGACCTGTGTTTATTATCAGTTTCGCCTGAGCTTTTCTCCTGGTGCAAGCTCTAGTGTTGCTAATCTTCTTCTTGTCTGTCTTTATGGATCTAATGGACTTGTGATCTTAGTCACAAATTAGACGAGTGGATTGAGCCTGCTCATTGATGCTCTTTTGACAATCTTCTCCTGCTAACCCCTTGCTGATGGGGCTTTCCTTTGGGTGTAACACCCTCAGCTTACCTTTATGCCCCCTATGCTTGGGCCTGAGCCAATGCCCTTATAACTTTGACCAACTCCTTCATGGCATTTTCAAGCATTCCCTGACATTGGAACCACGCTTGAACTCCATTCGCGTCGAAGGCAGCAAGTTGGCAAAAAATAAAAGGTGTCGTGCCAACGGCAGGGCCTACCGCTAAGGTGGTAGAAGTTCCTGTTACGAGAAAAATTAGGCCTCCAGTTGGCGACGTCTCTCCTCACTACTGTCTGAGACCATCTGGCTGGGTAGCGATAGCACCATAACTCTTTGTATTCCTTCCTCTTGCCATTGTAGTTAGTTAGTAAACTAAATGAGAAGAGAATGCAGTTGGGGCCCATGGTGGGCACCAAAATGTTAACAGTGAAATTTGGTTCTAAGGATCCAATATTTCAGTCAATAGGATCAATTCTTAAAAGCTCAAACTACAAGCTAAAAATGCAAGTATAGACCAGAAAAAGTAAGAGAAGAGAGGAAGGAGGAGAAACAATGGACACAAAATTTTATCATGATTCGGCTAAAGCCTATTTAGGCCCCTACATCCACGTTGAACTATATTTTCAGCTAAAGAATGGTGGTTCTATATGGTTTTACAAGACTTCAACAATGCTCTCTCACTGGAGTTTTTCTCCCTATTCTAGTAGAGTGTTTGCATGCAATTCCTCACTTGTCTCATGCAGCAAATCTTTATGCCTATTTATAGACATAGGAAGGGTTACAAAAGTAATTTTATAGATAGTAGAATGATTACATACATCATTCCAAGCATTAAATACTTGGCATTAGATAATAAATACTTGGTGAATCATTGTCAGATATCCAGGGGATTGATGTGTCAGTTTTGAATGATGATCTGTCGATTAAGGGAGACATGTCTCTAGTTGCTGACTAGACCTTTTATACATATTCCCAACTCGTTGTCTTAGTGACCCGAGGCCGCACCGGTTAACCTTGCCAGGTTCATTCAGCAAGTTTCTCAGAGGAGATTCTTGGTGCTTGCTTCTATCAACAAGTTGGAGTCTTCCACAGTCGATCTCACTCGGTTTTCGTCCTTTGCTTGTATTTGGTGGGCTGTGACTCTCGCTAAGCGACCCCGACCTGGGCTCTTTGTGATTGGGCTTTGCATCTAATTAGGTCTTTGGTGAGCTTGTTTTGTTTCGCGTGGAAAAACACCTATAACCTAAATAAATCTACTTGAGTATTAATATATTAAGAAAATATTTTTATAAAGATAAAAAATTCAAATGATAAATTTAGTTAATTTAAAATATGAATGTAATAACTTTATCAAATCAAAAGAAATATAGTATTTCCTCACAATTAACATAAATATAATTGTATCAATTATATAGTTAGGTAAAAATATAATGATGATTTATATATATCTAAATATATTATAATTTATAATTTAAATTTTTATTACAAATTTCTATCAAATAAAATTAATCAAATTTATGTATTATACAAGATATAAGCCAGTAATATATATAAAGAGAGAGAGAGAGAGAGAGATTTTATGTATTCATGGCGGCCTTTATGAAAATTGGACAATACAAATTGCAATAATATTAAAAGAAGTTGTACATATAACATTTTTATTAAAAGTTGCCAAAAAAACAATATAAATTATAAAAAAATTTGTCAAAAAACTTTGCACTTGAAAATCATGTTGCTACAAACATGTTCCACATTGCTATCATTTAAAATTTGTACAACTTTAACATTAAATTATGCACTTGCAAATTTAATGTTAACAGCTGCTAAATGAAATTGCAATATGTTATAGACATTTTTGGTTCTATGAGATGGGCTGCCAAAGGCTCGGCAGTAGATTAAGTCTAAGAAAGAAAAGAGTCAAGCTCACTAGATCGTTATCTATATGAGCACAAAACAAGATAGAAGTCTCAACTCACTAAAGGACGAGACCCGGCTTATATAGTCAACATCTCGTTATACGTGAGCTCACATTGCCAAAGGCGAGCTCATGAAGTTCGTTCTTGCTGACTGGAGGCTAGCAGCATCTCCAGGCAGTTTCAGCTTGCGGACATTACACCTTGCCTAGCTAAGGGCTTGTTGAGGGAAACCCTAAAACAACGACCCTCACAGACTTAGTTGTAGGACCAGTCTGCAAGAAGTAGCGTGTAAAGCCCACCCGCAGAAAGCAAACTCCAGAAATTAGCCACCAGTCTACAGAAGATATATTGTAGTAGTCCAGGCTATCGTGAACATTTATTTTGATGTAACAGAAATATAAATTATGTAATTACCATTGTAACCTCCTTATCCTCTATAAATAAGAGGAGGAAGATCACTGTAAAGCTAAGCAAGATTCATGTACTGTAACTCTACTAAAATTTCTTTGGACTAATAAAATGCTACTATAAACATAAGGACCGATGCCGTCTAGTTTTAGCTAAACCATGTTAAAAATACTATGTGTTTTTGCTACTTATCCTCTCCATTCCTTCATTCTTCATCTTGTTTAACCAAAAGATAGTTTGAGTCCTGAAAGAACCTCTTCGGTTGGCTAGATTTTGGCATAATCAAAATCCATTATCAACATTTTTGGCATCATCTGTTGGGACTTATCTATTCCCTGGTTGATTTCTTATACATAGGTTGATTTTTGGTGTAACCACAATGGTAAGAGGAAGAGACACCAGGGCTTCAAATGCATTGGTTGACCTTTCAGAAGGTCATGTGTCTACAACAGACTCCTCTACTACTCCTATCATAAGTGTTGCTACTGGCTTGCCCCCAACCAGCTCTTTTCAACCTACTGCTATCGCCAATGGCACTGATGGAGCACAAGCCTAGTTTTAACGTCAAAAGGGATTATAAAATATGATAAGAGAACTGACTAAGGCAATCACCATGCTAGCACAAGCTTAGGGTGTACAAAGGTAGGCTAAAGCTATTCCGCCTGAAAATATTCCCTAATAGCAGCAAGCTAGATGTTCAAGCAAAGCTAATTAATCTTCAGGTCACTACTTGCAATAGTAGACTCTAGGTTGCTATTCTCATAACCAGGAGAGTCAAAGGGATCAGTAATCTTCTAGCCAGTGATCTGGGGTGCGAAACCCACTATTAGAAGAGCTATATCAAAAGATGGGGGCACTAATCCTTATGACCATCTAAACTTGTTCAATGTTCAAATGGATTTGCAGAGAGTTGGCTCTCTGGTCAAATACCGAGTTTTCCCAACTACACTAAGAAGTGTACCTCAGGCCATGGTTTAGAAGCCTTCCAACTCGCTTAATATGTAACCGGAAAGAGTGCCAGTAGAAGTTCATTAGCTGTACCGAGCACTAAAGAGGCAACTCATGCACCCTGGCACCTCACTATGATCTTCTAGTGTAAGCATAAGTCGTTGAAGGATTACACTGCTAGGTTTAGACTCGAAGCTAACTTGGTAGAGAATTTATCTAAAGAAACTATCTTGGCAACAATCTCTATGGGACTCTGCAAGGATGAAAAATAGTATAAAAGTCTGTACAAGTCCCCAATGAAGGATTTGACCAAGTTTTATAAACGGGTTGCCAAGCAGATCAAGTGGGAAGAAACCTTCGGCTCGGGAAAGCCTAATCAGAAAGATGAGCAGGATGGCTCTACCCGTGATAAGAAGAGGAGCAATATGGAGCAAGGTGACCATTCTAGTGAGCATACCACAAATAAGTCTAAAAAGGCCAAGGATGAGTGCCCTCTGCCTCTAGATCGCCACAAGTACTACAGCATTCTATCATATGCCCAGGATAGAATATTTATGACAGAAAGGGACAGAAAAGATTTTGGGAGGCCTGCACCCTTCCAAAATTCCCTACAAGTGGAGGAACTAAGAAGAGTTTTATACTTACCATAATGAGGTTGGCCACGGTACTTCGAACTGTCAGGCCCTTAGGGATATGATTGAGGATCTGATTAAAAGAGGTTACTTAAAAGAATATGTGATGTGACCTGCAGGGCAGTGACCTCAACATCTCCAGTGAGATCCTGATCAAGAGCGAGGGGGCTTAGTCAGAATTCTACATTAATGGTGTATTATAATTTAGAAGCTAATGATAAAGCTTCTCTCTTTGTCCCTATTGAAAGAAACTTTGTTTTGCCGATTGGCCTAGTCTTACAGTGGCTTTTTAATTGTATGCATCTAATTTGTTCTTCACTATCAAGTGTACACGATCCTTTAAGCTTGCATGCGACCAGCTTTCCTAAGTAACACACATATTTAGTTTGCCAACTACAACCTCTGGTCTAGTTGAGGCTTGGAGACACTCAAAATAAACTTATTGCCAACTGCAAACTCCGGTCTAGTTGAGGCATGGAGACACCATAATAAACTTATTGCCAATTGCGACCTTTGGTCTAGTTGAGGCGTGGAGACGCTCAAAATAAATTCATTGTCAACTGTGACCTCTGGTCCAGTTGAGGCGTGGAAGTGCTTAAAATAAACTCATTGCCAACTATAACTTTTGGTCCAGTTAAGGCATAGAGATGCTCAAAATAAACTCATTGCTAACTGCGACCTCCGATCTAGTTAAGGCATGAAGACGCTCAAAATAAACTCATTGCCAACTGTGACCTCCAGTCCAGTTGAGGCATGGAGATGCTTAAAATAAACTCATTGCCAACTACGACCTTTGATCCAGTTGAGGGGTGGAGATACTCAAAATAAACTCATTTCTTAAGCAACTAAGTTGCTGTGGCAAAGCTCGCGAAGCACAACTTTCATGCGACCTAATGTTCATAACTCGCATGCAACCTAATGTTCATAGCTCTCATGTGACCTAATGCTCACAGCTCTCATGCGACCTAATGTTCACAACTCTCATGTGACCTAATGTTTGCAGCTCACATGTGACTTATTTCTAGGTGCAGCTTTTATGCAACCTATGTACTACACATTGCTAAGGCACTTCGATGCCTGGCTCGTTGCTCATTGAGAAACATGGCTAATTGGTTATTCAAATATCTTATTTCTCTATGATTTGCAAAAATTCATATTATCATCTATGATGTGCAAAACATTCAAACACAGTATAACATGCAAAGAATCATGAAGAAAATTTCATTCATTGAAAGCCTCAATAAGGTAAATTTACATCATCAAGAATCAAAATACAAGTCAAAACAAAAGCCTACTGCTAGTACATTCTAGAAAGAAGACTGGCTTCATGGAGACGAGCTCTAGCCAGCACCAACAGCAAGATCAGCTAGCACACAAGCTCCTCAGCAACTAACGGCTCCTTTCCTAACTCACCCCTTCCATTGGGACTGAGAAATGGAGGAGTCTGGCTAGCAAGGCCAGGCATCACAGCATCACTGTGAGAAAATAATCTAAAATCCGTACAAGACTCCAACGACCAACAAAAGAAGCTGTTCATGGGAGTCACGTGTAGCAGGCCATTCATGTCTCGTAATCTCATGCAACAGACCATACACACCACAAGGTGCTTCACCAGAAGCCAAATTACCTGTTATATGTGAAACTCGGTTCAGTCCTATTATATGCAAAAATGGCCTCGAGTGAATGAGCCCCCGAGCATGACAAAGGCCAAGCCTCCCGCCTCGTCAAAGGCCCTCAACGAGCTTCACTTCGCCCATCAGAAAGTGGCACAATGAAAAAGTCCTAACACTATCCTGCAAAGCAAGCCTCACTTCGTGAGGCAACGAGGCAACGCCATAGCGAGAAGATCACAAGACCATCTCATCAAGTAGCCGATCACCCTGCTCGAGCCCACTACCTCACTAAGCAGCACCAAACTCGCTACAATTGGTCCCCATGATGCCCCTGAAACAAGAATGCCCACTCGATACACCCAGCACCTTGCCTAGCACAGCTATACCAAATAATGGATGCAGATAGACATAAGTCTACAGCCGATGTAGGGGGCCTACCTTGCAGTCTACATTCAGTAACGACTAGTTTGTAGCCTCTTACTGTCTTTTCCATTTATATCTTGATGTAACACAATTGTAGCTTATAATTAATGCATGTGACTCTTTCTTCCTCTATAAATAGGATTGCATTGTTAAAAGAAAGGAGAGGGCCAACTTTTCTGTGTAGAGGCTCTGCCGAAACAAAGAGCAACATTGTAACATTGTAATCACACCATTGCAATAGCACACTACTATGGATGTAGGGTCTAGTGATATCTGGATTTAGTCAAACCACGTTAAACCTTGTGTCTTCTTCCCTACTCTTCCCTTCATCTCTGTTTATTTCGCCATTCTATTATATTTGAACCAGGTATAAGCTTGAGATCCTAAAAGAATCCCTTCATTGACTGGAGTTTGGAGTATAACCAAAATTTGACGTCAATATTTTGGCACCATCTGTGGGGATCTCACCTATTCTAGTTCATTCTTGCTGCAATGGCCAAGGGAAGAGCCATTAGAGCCTCAAATGTGCAACGCCATACTCCAGATGGCCATGTCTCAACAACAAACTTGTCCACTGCTCGCATCATCAGAACAGCTACTAGTATCCCTCCAACCAATTCAGTGTAACCAATTTTCACTGCTGACAGTGTCGACGGACCATAGACCTGGCTCCAGTGTCAGGAGAAACTTAAGCATATGATGGGAGAACTGATTAAAGCAGTCATATCATTGGCACAAAATGGGCAGAGACAAGCTAAAACCTAACACCCGGGCTATCCAAACTAAGGCAATACCTAAGCTCATTGCTCATAGGAGTAAACCCCAAGTCATGACCCTCGAATGGAGACTAAAGTGTCTAGCAATTGCCCAGCCAGTACTTTAGGGAATGGAACCCATTAGTTAGGAAGTTGTTTCAAAAGATGGCTTAATTGGAAGAATGCCTTTGAACCCCAGGTGATCGAAAGTGTTGTTAGGAGCGATCGCCACTATCTGAAGAGATCGAAGCTCGACCTTTACCGCTCAAGCTTAGGGTCCCTATGATCCCCTTGTATAATGGAGATTCTGACTCGTATGATCATCTAGATGCGTTCAACGTTCAGATGGACTTACAGATAACTGACCCCTTAGTCAAGTATCGGGTGTTTTTAGCCACATTGGGAGGCGTGCCTTAAGCTTGATTCAGAAGCCTCTTAACTCGCTCAATTGGCAGTTAGGAAGACTATCAACAGAAGTTCATCAGTCAGTACCGAGCACTAAAGAGACAACTCATGCCCCTTGTCACCTCACTATGGTTTTTCAATGCAAGCGGGAGTCACTGAAAGACTATATTGCTAGATTCAAACTCGAAGCTAATTCGGTGGAGAATCCATCTAAAGAAACCATGCCGGCCACCATGTCCACGGGACTTCGCAAAGATGGAAAGCTATACAAGAGTCTATATAAGTCCCCGGTGAAGGACCTTACCGAGTTCTACGAGTGAGCTACCAAGTAGATTAAATGGGAGGAGACCTTCAGCTCTGAAAAGTCTGACAAGAAGGATGAAAAGGCCAACTCTTCTCGTGGCAAGCGGAGGAGTGACGTGGATCAAGGTGACCCCTCCACCGAGCGGGCGGCCAACAAGCTCAAAAAGCCCAAGGGTGGACGACCCCAGTATTCGGATCGCTATGAACAGTTTAACATCCTATCAAACTCCCAGGATAGGATCTTCATGATAGAAAGGGACAAAGAAGATTTCAGGGTACCCTTGCCCTCCAGAATCCCTTACAGACAGAGAAATCAAGAAGAGTTTTATACCTTTCACAATAAGGCTGGTCACGGCATAGTGAATTGTCGGGCCCTCAGGGAGGCGATCGAGCACTTGATCAGAAAGGGACGCCTAAAGGAGTATGTGGTACAACCCTCAAGACAGCTCCCCCAGCCTTCTCAATGCAATACCAACCAGGAGCAGGGAGGCTCGGTCCGAGTTATATTTTGATTTTGTATTTTAAATTTTGGGGCAAGTGTAATTGTCATTCCCTTGATTCTGTTGAAAGTTATTTGCCAATTGATTTAATGTCATTCATTTTGGCCCTTTTGCTTTCGTGTGTTAGCAACATCCGCAGCTCTCATGCGGCCAATTTCCCAAACTCTACGAAGGATTTTTTTGCCAACTATGACCTTTGGTCTAGTTGAGATCCCCTCGGAGCTCATTCCAGAGAAGAATTGATGAACACTTAATCAGTTAAGCTGCAGGCTCACTAAGGCGTGGAGATGCTTAAAATAAACTCACTTAACTAATTGAGCTGTGGGCTCACTAAGGCGTGGAGATGCTCAAAATAAACTCACTTAACCAGTTGAGCTACGGGTTCACTGAGGCATAAAGATGCTCAAAATATACTCATTTAGCCAGCGTAGTTTCATGCTCACTAAGGCGTGGAAATACTCAAAACATACTCATTTAGCAAGCATAGTTTCATGCTTGCTAAGGCATGGAGACGCTCAAAACATACTCATTTAGCCAGCATAGTTTCATGCTCGCTGAGGTGTGGAGACGCTTAAAACATACTCATTTAGCCAGTAGAGCTGCGGGCTTACTGAGGCGTGGAGGCACTTAAAACAAACTCGGTTAGCCAGTGTAGCTTCGTGCTCGCTAAGGTGCAGAGGCACTCTTAAACACTTAACGCTAGCGTGACTTCGTGACCGTTGAAGCGTAAAGAATTGACGAATCAATTATTCACCCAAGGCAACAAAACGTTGAATCTCGTAGCTTCCATGCGAACTCTATTAAGTCGCAGCTTCTATGCGCACCTATCAACCTGGCCACGAAATTGACCCGAGCATGAGATCGCTCAATACCAATTTCACAACTATCATGAGAAATCATTCAACTAGTCCCAAGGTTGGCCAGGACGCAGGATCGCTCTAATTCGCAGCTCACTTGTGACCAAGTGTGTGCGCCTCTCACGCAATCTTTCAAATGTGAATAGATCGCTCAGATAGATCAAATAACATGCGCACAAGGAACAAAAAAACAAGCAAAAAATGCAAAAAGGCAATTTTACCTGTCACGGGAGACTCGGCCTAGTACCGATGGAACGACAATCTTGGGAAAAGGCTGATGATTTGAGAACTAAAAAGTCTTAACTCCCAGCTCGCTAGGCGAACTGAGAGTTGGGGGGCTTATATTATATGTGAAAATTGATTCGATCATGTTATATGCAAAAATGGCCTCGAGTGAACGAGCCCACAAGCACGGCAAAGGCCAAGCCCCCTGCCTCACCAAAGGCACTCAGCGAGCTTCACTTGGCCCATCAAAAAGTAACACAGCAAAGTAGTCTCGGCACTATCCCGCGAAGCGAGGCAGCGACGTAGCGAGAAGATCACAAGACCAGCTTGTTAAGTAGCTGATCACCCTGTTCGAGCCTGTTATCTCGCTAAGCAGCACCAAGCTCGCTACAACTAGTCCCTATGACACCCCCAAGCCAGGAATTCCTGCTCAAGATGCCTAACACCTTGCCTGGCACAGCCGTACCAAGCAACGGACACAGACAGACATAAGTCTATAGCCGACCTAGGGGGCCCACCTCGTAGCCTATATTCAGCAATGCCTAGTTTGTAGCCTTTTATTATCTTTTCCATTTATATCTTGATGTAACACAACTGTAACTTGTAATTAATGTATGTGACTCCTTCTTCCTCTATAAATAGGATTGCATTGTTAGAAGAAAGGAGAGGGCCAACTTTTCTGTGTAGAGGCTCTACCGAAACAAAGAGCAACATTGTAACATTGTAATTACACCATTACAATAGCACGCTGCCGTGGACATAGGGTCCAGTGATATTTAGATTTGGTCAAACTACGTTAAATCTTGTGTTTTCTTCCCTACTCTTCCCTTCATCTCTGTTTATTTCGCCGTTCTATTATATCTGAACCGGGTATAGGCTTGAGATCTTGAAAGAATCCCCCCATTGGCTGGAGTTTAGAGCATAACCAAAATCTGATGTCAATATTACCAAAAACATAGGGGGCTTATCTAAGGCTCCCATCAATTCACTTAATAAAGAAGGAGGAGGAACTCCCCACACTCTAAATAGACTGGCCTGATCTCACTGAATAGTCCAGGAGAAACTCCCAACCACTTTTATTAAATGCTTTGGAAGAAAAGGAGGCAGATTCATCCGTGGTAGTGGGACATGTATAACATGAGGTATGGCCTAGATCAGGTGAAATGACAGGTTGACCAAAGACTTTAACTACACGGTAATTCATAAAAGGAGGCCCTTTGCAAGCAAAATTGTTTAACTCCCAGCCCACGAAGCGAGTTGAGAGTTGAGGGGCTTATGATATAGGTGTTTTTTGATTCTGCGAGATGGGCTAGCAAAGGCCTAACAACAGATTAAGTCCAAGAGAGAAAAAAGTCAAGCTCGCTAGATCATTATCTGTATGAGCACAAAACAAGACAGAAGTCCTAGCTCACTAAGGGACAAGACCCGGCTGGCATAGCCAGCATCTCGCTATATGCGAGCTCGTATTTCCAAAGGCGAGTTTGCAAAGTCCATCCTCGCTAAGTGAAGGCCAGCAACATCTCTAGGTAGTTCCAGCTCGCAGACATTGCACTTCGCCCAGTTAAGGGCTCGTTGGGGAAGCCTTGAAGCAGTGACCCTCTCAGACTTAGTTTGTGGGACTAATCTATAAAAAGTAATGTGTAGGGCCCACTCGTAAAAAGCAAACTTCAGAAGTCAGCCACCAGTCTGCAGAAGACATTTTGTAGTAGTTTAGGTTGTCCTATATATTTATTTTAATGTAACAGAAATTCAAATTATGTAATTATCATTGTAAACTCCCCAACCTCTATAAATAAGAGGAGGGAGATTATTGCAAAGCTGAGCAAGATTCGTGTACTGTAACTCTATTAAAATTTCTCTAGACTAATAAAACTCTACTGTGGATGTAAGAACCGATGCTGTCTAATTTTGGCCAAACCACGTTAAAAATACTACGTGTTTTTACTCCTCTTCCTCTCAATTCCTTCATTCTTCATCTTTTTCAATTGGAAGATAGTTTGAATCCCAAAAGAATCTTTCCAGTTAGTTGGATTTTGACATAATCAAAATCCACCATCAACATAATATGACAATAATTTGTAACATTTTTGGACAAAAAATTCAATTGCAATAAATATTGAATTATGCAAATTTGATGCTAAGGTAGCATTAGTAGGAAAAGATAAAAGAAAAGTTATAGTACTTTTAAATATTATTACAAAATGTTGTAGATTCCTTTCATGTGAATTGATTTTTTTTTATTAGGGAAAGTTCCATAACATTTTATTAATGTTGTAATTTTCATTATAATAGTTATAAGTTACATGCTGTTAACATCGGATTTTAGTTATATCCCAAATTCCGGCCAACGGGGTTTCTTTGGGATCTCAAGCCTGTTCTAGGTTTGGTTTGTTGATGTGCAAAGGTTGAGTGACAGGGTAGATGGGAGAAGAAAGATGAAGGAAGACACAAG
>JANHAO010012660.1:0-16256 GCA_026873985.1 Saraca asoca | reverse complement strand
AAACCAAGATGTTAGCATTAAGTATCCATTAAGATGCCACCTTTAAAACAAGCTCCTTCGTTGTTTGTGTTGCTTTGGAAACACTACACTGTACAATACCAGACACTATCTCTTTGATAGCTCTATCCATTGCAATCGGAATAACTCTGTAATAATTAATAACATAAATGAGGTTAGATATTCTCATACATTCACACAGCGCAAAAAATATAGAGGGAGCCAAACCTCTAAAAGTGCATTTGCAACCCTAAACCATCAAGGGATACGGCTTGTAGAGTTATCCAAGAGTTTAAGGAACACGAGAAGAGGAACGCGGACTTGAAATTTGGTGGTGTATGAGGGGGAGTTGCGTTGGAACTCACCGGAGAAAAAAGAAGTTGACAGAAGAGAGGGAGAACGCCGGAGGCAGAGGGATTTTTCTGGAAAAGTCAGGAAGAGTGGAAAGAGGAGAGTGGGTTGATATTTTTATGGAAAAAGACAAAAAAGAAAATTTGCATTTCAACCCCCAAACTATGAAAATTTTACAACATAATCCCATCGAAAAAAAACTTTTCATTTTAATCCCTATAAAAGTTTTTCATTTTAGTCCTCCGTTCCATATTACAAATTGCAACCGAAAAATTCAGTGGCTAAAGGATTAAGACCTAATTCGGCCACCGAAATATTCGATCGTAAAATTTTTTCCACAACAAATTCAAAATTTTCACAGTTTGCTACTACACAACGATCGAATAGCGAAAAAAAATTTTGCCACCAAAAAATTTAGTCTCTAATTCGGTCGCTAAACCCTAAAAAAATTTTAAATTTTTTTTCTTAGTCTATCAATCACAAAGTAGTCTCAAATCAGTCGCAGTTAGCGATTGAAATTTTTTTATCACTAAAATGCTTTTTTTTTGTAGTGGGAATCTCAAAGCTCGTAACATTGACGATTGGAAAAAATGCCAGAGGAGATTCATCAATCAGTATAGGGCATTGAGAAGGTAGCTTGCATCACCCTGCCACCTCACGATAGTCTTTCAACGAAAGAATGAATCGCCGAAAGAATAAATTACCTGGTTCAGACATAAGGTCAGTAACGTAGAGAATCCCTTATATGAGAGCATTTTAACAATAATTTTAGTAGGACTCCACAAAGATGGAAAGCTATGTGAAAGCATATACAAGTCTCCAGTAAAGGACTAGGGAGAATTTTATGAATGAGCTACCAAAGAGATCAAATGGAAGGAAACCTTTAGCCCCAAGTCCAAGGATGAGGCAAACAACTCCAACTAGAGAAAAAAAGGGACAATATCGGGAATAGTAAGGAGGGTCAGGATGATGACCTCAAAAATCAAGTCACAAAGAAGGCCAGGAATGAGCAATCTCAACGTAAGGGTCACTATGACAGCTACAACAGCTTATCAGACACTCCAGAAAAGATCTTTGCAACAGAAAAGGCTAGGGAGGACTTCGAGAAGCCCAAACCCATAAAGACTCCCGACCAATTCAGAAATAAGAACAAATATTGTGCTTACCATGATGAAATCAATCACAACATTTTAGAATGCAAGGTAATCAAGGGTGTAATTGAGGACCTAATTAAGAGAAGTCGTTTAAGGGATTATGTGGTGCGACTTATGGAATATCGACTAGCATAATAGCAATGCCAAAGGACTCCTGAGCAGGAGAAGGCACCCTTAATAAGAACTATATTTACCATCCACGGTGAGCCTAACATTGCAGGCATTTCAAACGGGTCATATGAACACTACATACGAGAAGCAAATCACATCCTACTCATAAAACACAATGAATTCGAGGGTGTCACCAAGAAAGCAAGGACAACTTCAGATGGCATCACCTTTACAGATGAAGATGTGTGTAGGATACATTCTCCCTATAATGATGCACTGATAACCCAAGCCAGAATTGGTAACATCGAGGTACAAAGAATTTTGATCAACATAGGCAGCTCGGTAAACATCATGTACAAGAGATGTTTAGAATAGATGGTTCTAAATGTAGGTTAGCTGAAGCTTTCCTTAGGGCCCCTTTATGGCTTTACAGGAGATGTAATGCTACCAGTGGGGCAAATCAAGCTTCCTATTACCCTCGGAGACTCAGGTCACCAGGCAACCATCTTGGTAGACTTTTTGATCATCAATTGTCCCTCAGCATATAACGTGGTGCTCGGGTAACTTGCGATCAATGACCTAAGCATTGTCACATCTACCAAGACACTCATTATTAGATTCCTAAACCCCAATAGAGTTAGATGTGTGTGAAGCAATCAGCACATAGCTTGACACTACTACAAGGATGAAGTCAAGCTAGGGGTAGGGGGAAGAAGGTCAATGAGATTTCTAGTGGAGAGTCTTGAGCTTGGAACGCTTAACATCTCTACCTATAAACTTAAGTTTGCTTATCTAACCCTGTAATAGTGTTTTTGAATTCTTATGACTGAATACTAATTTTTGTATAGATTTTTACAGAATTCTAACCTGGAAGCGAGCTATCGCCCTTCTAATTTGGAAGCAAGCTATCACCTTCCTAATCTAGAAGTGAACACTTGCTCTTCTAGTCTGGAAAGGACATTCAACTCAATGTACTTACAAAAATTTGGCACTATATGAGACTAACTATTTAGCACTGCATATGACCTACTGTTTGGCACCACATATGACCTACTATTTGGCATCGTATGCGACCTACTATTCGGCACCGCATATGACCTACTATTTGGCATCACATACGACTTACTATTTGGCACCACATGCCACCTACTCTCTGGCACCGTATTTGACTAACTATTTGGCACCACATGTGGCCTACACTTTTGCATCGCATGTGACCAACTACTTCACACCACATGCGACCTACTATTCACACTGTATGCGACTAACTATTCACCTCATATGACCTACTATTTGGCACCACATGCGATCTACTATTCGACACCGCATGCAACCTACTCTTTGGCATCACATGTGACTAACTATTCGGCACCATGTGCAACTAACTATTTAGCACTGTATATGACCTACTCTCTAGCACTGCATGCGAACTATTATTCAGCGTCACATGCAACCTACTCTCTGGCACCATATGTGACTAACTCTTTGGCATCATATACGACCTATTATTTGGCATTGCATGCAACCTACTCTCTGGCACCGTATGTTATCAACTCTTTAGCACTACATACGACCTACTATTTAGCACCGCATGCAACTTACTATTCGGCACTGTATGTGACCTACTCTCTGGCATCGTCTGTGACCAACTCTTTGGCACCATATATGACCTACTATTTGGCACTGCATGTGGCCTATTATATGGCACCGTATACAACCTACTCTCTGGCACTGTATGTGACTAACTCTTTAGCACCACATATGACCTATTATTTGGCATCGTATGGGACCAACTATTCACCACCACATATGGCCTACTATTCGACATCGCATACAAACTACTACTTAGCACTGCATTCATGTGACCTACTTAGATATTCATTTTGACAAAGTTATTGGTTAATTGGCCTACCAAACATCTATTTTAACTAATTATCATTAAGTCATGGTTTTTAGGAACTCATTCATGATATCATTTGCAACCTAAACGTAAAATAATGGAAACTTGAACAAATAAGGCAACAATAAAGTACAAATATTATTATGAAAAATTTTGTTCAAGACTTCCCTCAATGAGGAGAATTTATGTCTGGAATTCAAAATCATAATTAAAGAATGCTACGAACTATAGCCTATAGGGAAGATTGGCCCTTAGAAGCTACATCCTAGTTTGGAGGGTCCATATGTAAGACAGGCAAATTAACCATTGTTTGATCATCGGTAGTCTCCATGACCTATGAGATGCTCTTTTTTTGAACCAGGTCCAAAGCCAGAGAAGTTCCACCTACTAACTGTGAACCTTTATCGAGAGAAATAGACTTCACATCCTCTTTGAAGCCCTTGATAAACTCAAGAACATTTCTATTAAAGAAGGAAAAATCCATCTCCAGATGCTCTTCCCACAAAGTCAACAAGAAGTCAACGGTGGCCTCAAATGCTGCCTCTTCTCTAACGCTCACAATCAGGGTGGCAGTCTCGACTTTAGCACGAGCAACCTCTTCTTTAGCCAAAGTAGCTTCACTCTTGGTTGCCTCATATTTCCTCTTAGAAGCCTCAACTCGCTGCATCGTTACATCTAGGTTGCCCTTCATTCTTGTTAACTCATTAACCATTTTATGTAGGTTGGATGAGATAGCCTTATGATTTGCCACCTCGCAAGTTAAGGCTTTTTCAGCTTCTTTCCTAGTGACTTTGACGTCTCTAGCTTTTTCCTTCAGTTCTAGTGCTTCAGTAGTCACTGTAACCAGGTCATTCCCAAGCTTTTTCTTCCCCTTATCCCAAGCTCAGAGCATTTTTTTAGCTTTATTATTAACAGCAAGGCATGAAGAATTAAACAATCAAGTTAAAATTATAAAGAGGTAAGAGAACGAAATTGAAAGGACTTCACTTACCAGTAGGACATGATGAGCTACATAGCTCATCAATCCTTCCCCCAAGGATTCCTTCAACTCCTACACTTTGGCTCTATTGCAAGGCCCTATGATCAATTCGACATTCTCCTAAAGGAAGTTGAAGTACTCCTCTATCTTAGCGCAAAGACCAGCAGGTCGCTATATGGCCTCGACCTTAGGTGTCACCTTCTCTGTGGTGATAACGACCCCTTCCCCTTGTCTACTCTTTATTTTTGGCAGGGGACCTGACCTCTTTAACCACCTCAGGGAGCGAGATAGGAGCCAACATTTGCAGGGATGTTACTACCATGGACAGAGAAGATTTACTTACAGTAGCAATAACCGATGTAGTTGTAGTAGTAGCAAATCGAGCAAAATCGAAACTTTGTGGCATTTGGAGGTTAAACCTTAACATATTGTCATCTTCCTCAAAATTTGCTAGATCAACCTCCCTAGTTCGGCGAGCTTCATTGTCTCTGGTGAGCTCAATGTTAAAAGCTAGGGCAAGCATATGTGAACACAGAAGATCCTTGTCAAATTTGAGATTGTTCTTCAGATTGTCTACAGTAATGAACTAGCCTAACACCTCAACCTTCTCAACCTCTAATGTTAGTTTCTCCTTACTAGTTTCATTTGCAAAACAAAATAGAAAGTCAAAACCTAGGAATAAAATATGAATTTATGCAAGCTCGTACGTCCTTAACTCACTTACCAGGAGTAAGGATGAAATCAAAACTATGAAGATGACACAAAGAAGGGTATGAAACATAAAACTAGTGGGTTTTGTAATTCCCTATGTTGGACTTGCCCTTAGCATCACATAGTGGCAAGATCCTCTTGAACTTGGTTTGTTGAGCTGTCAGGTAATAGATCCCATCATGTTGACCCATAATTTTTATGCTAAACAAATAGTAAAAAACCTTGACTGAAAGAGGGAGAAGATCATTCCTAAGGTATAAGAGGGCAAGGGAGGTGAACTGAAAGTACGAGTTAGGTGTGAGCTGAAAAGGGGAGAGTTTTAACTTATTCAACAAATCTACAAAGTAAGGATGGATTGGGAACCTATGCCTAGCAGCGAGATGGTATGTATTAATAATAACAAATCCTTAAGGAAGGTAGGCTGTGTGATCATTAGGGGAAGGTGCCATAACATGGTAGCCCTTGGGAAGACGATATGTTTCAACTATACCCCTAAGCTCATTAAGCTTAATGATCAAAGGGTGGTGCTTGAACACCGAGAGGTCACTCTCAATGATTTGCTAGCCCTTAATGGGATCAAGATGAGTTTCAAACCTTTTAGCAACCTCACCATTCCCAAAGGTCACATTATCTATGAAGCGCATCAACTCCCCACTCTAAGCTGGAGAGTCAGAATCATCGACACTCCTTACCTGGTAACCTCAACATTTATGACTTACCATTTACATAGAAGGAGGAATGATCAAGTCGCTGAAAGCAAACTATACCTAGCAGCTAAAGCTAACAAGGAACACCCTATACAATAGGCCATACATGCCACATATCACCACATCTAAAACCTAGACCATTGAAACCATGGGGGCTCGACCAACGAACCAATTAGGTCACTACAACCAGGGAAACAAAGAAAGACTAAACTCGATAATCTACGACCTCAATACCTATAGGCATTTTATTAGGCAAACAACATTCCAATTCTACAAACAATGACAAGCGTGCAAATAAACACACTATAGAACCAATCAGTGGGAAAAATTTTCCTAAAAGACTAATGAGTATACATCATTGAACCTAGCCACCAAATACCAGAAACCCGCAAAAGCACAATATCTAGAAAAAATAGAAACTTAGAAAAAAGGTCGTGGTCAGAAAACTTACTGAACTAACGAAATGAGTTCTGAAAGATGTATGACAAGCATGATCGATTACTAGTGAAGCCAAAATCCAAAGATTACTCTTATAGACTTAGCGAAGTGAGAAGAATGAAGAATGTCAATGACTGGATGAGAGCTCAAAAAGTAAGCAAGAAACTAAAATGCAGGTTTTCCAAAGCAAGAAATAAAAGGGAAAGAAGGGTTTTTCTCACCATATATAGCTCGATCAGCCTCACTGTTAGATCAGGAAACTGATCAACTGCTCTCGATCTAATGGTTTAGTGAAAAAAAACTCTAAAGTTACCATGCTGACTTCTATGAAAAAATGCACACATTAAATGTAGTAATGATGGCATAAACTGGTAAGGGATAAAATGACGGCATCGCAATTGATAGCTTTTACAAGCCAGACTTCAATTCCTAGTCCACAGAACGAATTGAGGGTTGGAGGGCTAATGTTGTGGGTATTTTTAGAATCACATCAGCAGGCTGGTAAAAGCCCAATGGATGGACTCAGCTAATAAGGGCCTAGCTTATCTAGGATTGAGGTCATTGGACTAAGTCATTAGGTTGCTAAGCACGAGCTAAGGTCACTGGTTAATATGGGTCAAAGCAGCCACCTCGGGTCATTGTTAACAAGGCTCAGCTTATAAATCGAAGCACATATCCCTAACCACCAATCCGAAAAGATCTGTTCAGTTTCTTGCTTCAATGGGAGTCTATTATAACCATCAGCCATTATCTATTATGTAATCCTAATCAGGTCATGATACTTATCTCCTATAGATTTGCATTCAAACTGTAACTCCCCCAACCATTATAAAAAGGGAAGAGATCATTATACATGACACGATCAATTATCAAATACAATACACTAGCCAAAAGAGTAATAAAAGCCATGGACATAAAGGTCAAACTAACTTTAACCAAATCACGTTAAAAACTTCTGGTGTCTCCTTATTCTTCATCTTTTTCTCTCTCTCTTTCTCTTTTTACGTTCAATCCGCAGTTTGGGATCCTAAACTTGGGTTGACCAGATTCAACCATCAACACATTTCAAAATGGATCATAATTAAGAAATCCAACTCAGTTATATATATATATATATATTAAACTTTTACACCTTTGCTTCTGCATGTATTCAAAAAATTTATAATTTCTCTAAAAAAAAATTATATAGTTTGCACATTACACAAATAACATAAAAATTTTGTAGTTTGTAATAAAAAAAAATCTACAATTTGCCCACTACAAAAATACCAAAAAAATAATTTTCAATTATGTAACCATTTTTAAAAACATGTTTGATTATAATATAAGCAAAATAATGATTATAATAAAAAAATATGGGATATATCTCATGGATTTACTCATAATATAAATTGCAATAATATAATATTACTTTCAAGAATTTTAAACTTTTTCTTAAACATAAAATAAAATTTTTGTTGACGATAGAATTTGGTTTTGGTCCAAACTCCAGCCAATGGTGAATGGTTCTTGAAACCTGGACTGTTTGTTGGTGAATCGCACAAGAAAAGGAAGAGAGGAAGATGATGGAGAGGAAGGGAGAATGCAAGAAACAACAGGCAGTATTTTTAACGTGGTTCGACTAAATCCAGATGACACCAAATCTTACATCCACGGTAGAGTTTTATTGATTTTCAGGGGAAGTTTTATAGAGTTTTTGCTTATTGTTTCTCCAGCCTCCTCCCTCTCTTCTAACAATTATTTCTTATTTATAGAGGAAGGAGGGGGTTACATGCAATAATTATAAGCTACAGTTATATTACATCAAGAAATAAATGTAAAAGACAGAAGAACTCCTACAATCTGGCTATTACAAGCTACTTTTTACGGGGTGGGCCCCTCTTGTCGACTGCAAGCTGGCATAAATCTCATCTAACACTTGGCCTTGTCGAGCTCTTGGTTGGGTGAAGTGCCCGTCCCCTCGAGTAGAGATTGACTTGGGGTTATTGTTGTCACTCGCTTAGTGAGCTCGACACTGCTTCTTAATGTGGCAAGCTCGAGCATGATGGCCGATTGCTTAACAAGCTAGGCTTCTCGTGATCTTGCTACATCACTTTTTAGTGATAAATGAGGTAGTGAACGTTGAGTGTCCTCAGCGAGTTGAGTTACTTAGCTTTTGCTAGGTCCTTACCGACTTGTCCTTTGAAGTCAATTTTTACCCATAACAGTTTTATTATTAAATTTCCTATTTATATTATCTTTTGCTCAAAGTAAAAGAAGAAGAATATTTTTACTTATTTAAAACATTATTAAGTTGCTCCTAATCATTATGTATAGATGGATGATATCAAATTTTTATGATACTGATGAAATTCAAAGTTGCATTGATTGCAATGTTGTCCTAGTTGAATCACGTATCCAATCAACTATAAGTAATAAAATAATACTTTAAATGCTTAATTAACAAATAGCATTTTTAGACCAATAAACAAAGGTCACAATCATCACTCATCATATATCATTAAGGATATGGGACGATGGTAAAATAGGCATGAAAGTAGGAGATTACCCAGTTTGTAGAGTAACTATAGTTGTCAATAATCATCATTAAGAGATCCTGTGATAACTTCATTAGAAACTAAGGTTTTGTCAAGATACACCCTCAAGAAATTTTGCAACTTTTATGAAAGTTTAATGTGAAAGTTATAAAATTTGTAACTTTTTTTTAAATAAAATTTTACAACCTTTTGAAAAAATTGTAAGTGTGTATGAATTTTGTAAATAACAAATACATAAAATGCTATGACTCAACTCTTTGAATCATTTGTGTCAATATTTATGGTTTATTGCTAATAATTTCAAGATAAATCCATACTGCAAAAATAAAAAAAAATGATAAAAATGCATTATAGCAAGTAGCTACTATAATATTCAAAACAACAAAATGCATAAAATTATTATAACTACCTTATCTAGTAAAAGCATCCATTTGACATATTGTCATGAGAAAGGCCAAATTTAATCTCCATATAATTATAGATCCCTTTGCTTCATTAACAACTAACATATTGTAAGTTTACAAATAGTATATTGTATCATCAAGCAAAAGACACAATTTTGGAAACAAAATTCATTAATGTAATGAATTTTGAAAAAGAAATCTAAGAAGTTGTAGCTACAATCTCTAAAGCAAGTACATGACATAAATGGAAAGCAATTTAACCTTGCATACTATTAATAAGTATATCCCTTATCCAAGTATAATCATTATTAAAAGAAAAGCATATCAAAGGTGTGAGGTGCAAATGTTGTTGAACTCAGAAAATTACAATTCTATGTAGCAACACTTCAAATAAAAGAAGGCATTCATTGTAACCCAAAAACACATAAAAGCACCATAATTATGATTTATTATACTTTATCCAAATTGCTTCGTGCTCCTATATTTCATTTAAACTTTGTATCTCTTGCAAAGAAAGAATATATTAAGAACTACAATTCTAAAAAATTTTCAATTGTAGAATATTTATTATAAAGCATTCTATAGTAATTTCAAGTGATAAAGATCAAGATAATTTGCAATAAAATTATAGAGCATTATGTAGAAACCTAATAATTTGAAGTGATAAAAATGAAGAGAATTTGCAACAGAAATGAAATCATTTCACTTGAAGCAACCAAGTTCTTCCATCAATTGTCATGTGAGTTTGAGATATTGTCTCCTTTATAAATATCACCTAACTATAATTGTTTATTCAGAAAAGTAGAAGCTACTAGTTAAGAACCCATCACAATAAAAAAATTTTAAGCTTTGCAAACTGATAAACTAATTATCGCAATGTTCAAACTAGCCAAATTCCACAAAACATATTAAAAATCAACTTTCTATAAACAAATTAATTAATATGGTCTATGTATAGTCAAGTAACAATTGCCATCACTCTCAATAATAAACCTAAATCTTCCACTTTCTTTTAGGGCTCCTACTACATCTAACTTTGATGTTTATGAACTAACTTTGTTTCCAATCTATCCATTTTTTTCCTAACAATAGTAATATATGTAGTAAGTCAAACAAATTATAATAATAGCTTCCATAAGCAATAATAACTCTCCTATCCAAGAAACAAATAAATTTTAAGGCATACCTAAATCAAGCTTGTCAAGAGATAAAAGTAAAATCATATGAAAATGCAATCTAAACATGCCTAAAATATTGTTGTATCTAGAAATTAATATAATACACTTGAACAAAAAGAGAACCTTGTAGACTACCAATAATAAAGTAGATCACAATATGAAGGTCACTGATAGCTACAAATCGTAAATGCTTTGGAGTTCTAACTCCATCAAAATGAAATGAATCTAATACCAATTTCTCTTTTGATTAGAATAGAAAAAATAAAAAGTTTCATCTTCACTAAATCAACCACAATGGTTCCCACATGACAATAGCTAACTAGGTAGTAATTAGCAACACTTGTAGCAAATAATATCTAGCATGCTCTTTTATAACTTAAAAAAGTTTCTGCAAATTAATTATCATACAGGAATTTGTTCATTCAACTTGTGATTATAGCTAAGGTCATAAAAAATAAAGAGAGAAAAAAAAGATACAAGTGAAGAGCATGTGAAAATTTGAGAAGCAAAACCAAAAAGAATAGCAATAGATTCATAGACAGCAAAACATTTCAATAGAAATTTAAATATATTCCAATTGAAATAAATACCGGCAAGATTACTCAATAAGAGAATTAGTCTTTACCAAATTTTCAAACCTCCAAACATGTAAAATAAAATTCATGTTAGGAGAGATGAGAAACATGTGTTGATTCTCTTCAGAAATCTATAAAGCATCACAATCTAAAATAAAACTAAGCATGAAACCTAAGTTGAATATGCAAGAGTGATACTAATGAATAGAAATTCTTAAAAGTAAAATATCTATCAAGATGCAAAAAGCACCAAAAACAACATTAATTAAAAAAACTACATAGAGAGGCAAATTCATTTAGGAGGCTTTTAAAATTATAAAAGTGATTGATATACTTGTGCTTAATTTATGAGATTTTAGTACTTGCTATGATACTAGGGTAAATCCCTTAGATAACTTCTTGGGACCTAGTAATTATCTATATTATACCAGAAGAGAAAATATGTTGAAAATGCATTTTGTTTATGTTATTTTCAATATAATTAGTTTAAGCATGAACTGAAAGAGCAATAGAATTATATAATATTAGTTGAAAACCTAGAGAATGACACATTGGTAAATAAATTTCATGTCAACTCCATAAAGAGATCATTAGGGGCATGGGAGTATCCTTCTATATTATATATCATATATATATATATATAAACTATCAATAATACATTAAGATTTGATTGGGTTTATATGTAACTACAGTTTGTTTTTAGTCATTTAGCATATTTTAATTTATTACAATATTCAAGCCCAACCATAGACAGAAACATTTTTAAATACTTGGTCTTATATCCTGAAAAGCCAATTCATTGTTGCCATGTGTGGAATTTAATATTCTAAAATAGATATGTTTTTAAAAATAAAGTCCAATGTAGTTAACAATCAAGTTATGATTACCTTGCAAAAGAATTCTCTATAAGAGAAACTTTAAAATTGTAAAGATTATCTTCTTTACAACATTCTTTATTTTAGGAATTTGTTGCAAGGTTACAATCAATGTTCATCAATGGAGTTCACTTATATATTTTAGATAGCAAGGAAAAGATAGGAAAGTAGAATTAGAAATACCATAAGATCAAGGGATTTGGCAATTTCAACAATGAAACATCCATTTAATGGCATGTGATCAATATGTGGATAAGCTCTTCCAACATTGCTCACTAGTATAGTCAACTTTAGAAACATATTCAACATAAAAAAATTAAGAAAACTTCAAGGAGTGGTCTATATATATGTGTGTAAATTCAGTTCCATAATAATAGTTCAAACAAAATTATTTCATAGAGAAAATAGCCATTGAAGCAGTGGAGATTTCAATTTTTTACCTCAAAAGGGCATGACTTGCAATGAAATAGCAATGTCTTCAAACCATGGAAATCCATGATAAAAAGAAAAGTGCTCAATATGCTAAAACAAAATATTCAAGCTATTTTTTTAGTGCCAAACTACCATGTTCCTGCAAACAATTTAAACTAAAACCTTAAGCAACAACACAAAACACATAAATCCTTCACTTTCTCACCTAAAAGCCATCAGTAGAAAATTAAAAAAGTGTTGCATGACATGTGATACATTCACATAGACATGTTATATGGGATTATTTTTAATCCTATCATCCATGTATTATTTAGTTTATTTAAATAACTAATTGAGATAAATAAAAAAAGTTAATCCTAAATAGATTTATAATGATGGTTAATTGATATTTGATTGACACATTATTTACAAATTGATTTGTAGATAATTATTCCTTAAATCAGAGTTATGGATTAACTAAAAAGTAGAGCAAAATGTTTAGAAAAATTAGAGAAAATTCATGCTCCCCTTCACCATCATGGAAAACATGGGTTTTTTATATCCTTTCCTTATCGTTTTAATCTCAAAGGCACCATTTAAGGCTTATGTGACTTGTGATGTGTAAATCATAAATATTTGCATTAACAATGGATTGTAACTTACATAGAAATTAGAATGTCAAATGTATAATTGTAAAATAAAATTCTTAACTATATTGGCCATAATCAAGTAAATAATTAGCATGTTAATTAAATCTTCCTCTCTTTCTCTATGTGCAGCACCTAATGGGACAACATAAGTTATTAGAGAGAGAATTTTTCTGATAACTTTAGAGAGAATCATAGTGTAGAGTGGCTAAGGAGGCCTAACCTTAGCAGAATAAAGAACCTCACTGGGTACTCCTATCAAGAGCCTAATAGGTTATTAAGTCTACACTTTGTTGCAAAACATATTAACCTAAGAAGCATATTTTATCACAAATAAAAGAACATAAAATTGGACTTATGCAAACCATTCTAAGGCCAATATAGCTTGTTTTGTAAAACAAATAAAAAATCCAATTAATGATAGCCCAATAAAAAAATATTCCAACATTCTCTTACTTAGACAATATTAATTGTAAGTAGTTGAATTTTATAAAATATTTTATTTTAAAAATAACTCTCAATTGATGACTAATTTTAAATACATATGGCTCTAATTTAAAGAAAAACACACCACCTTAGAAAAAGCGTCTAAAAGTTTGACTTAGCCCTATGTAGCCAATGATACCGGATCATGGTAGCAGTTGCATTCCTTAAAAATGCAAGACCTTCCATGGTTACAAAATATCATAACTACACGAACTTAGTCACTTATGTCATAGTGTAACATGAAAGATAGCATCAAAATTGTGATTAAACTATACTCATCTTTTATGTCAGCCCTTGATGATTTCTAAACAAACAAATAAATTCAATATATTATGAGAAATCAAATGGCAATTTCTAAAGCTAGAACATCTCATAAACCTCAATATGGTGTCAATTCGGAGACATCCAATTAAACTTAGGAACTAACAACTGACATCAAGTCTTAGTCATTATAAAATAAAGTAATAATTTTGGTACTTATAATTAGATAATGCATTATCAATAAGGTAAGCATAAGTTACATTTCAATACCATAATCAATGTACCAATATTAATAAACATAAGCGTATGTCAAGATATAACAAAAGAGGACAGATATATATAAATCAAGGTTACATAAAAGCAAGTCATACATAAGCAAAAGACTCCCACTAACCAAAGGCATCAAAAGAATCTACAGTGCAGGCCTAAGTCCTTTAGTTAAGGGGTCAGCCAATATGGCATTTGTTTGAATGTGCTTTACCACCATGTCCCCTTTCTTCACAAGATCCTTAACTGTGAGGTATTTTAGCTCCAAATGCTTGGACCCATTGGAAAGCTTATTGTTTTTGGTGAAGAATACCACAACACTATTGTCACAATAAAGCTTCAGTGGTCTATTAGTAAAATTAATGACCTAGAGTCCTAAAATGAAGTTTTTTAACCACATAACTTGAGAAGTATCACCATAGCAAGCAACAAACTTTGCTTGCATGGTGGAAGAAGTCATTAAGGTTTGCTTAACACTTTTTTGAGATATAATGTCTTTAGCCATCATAAAGATGTAACATGAAGTAGATTTCATATCATCAAAGCATCTAGCAAAATTTGAGTCTGTATATCCAATTACTTCTAGGTTATTAACTTTCCTGTAGACAAGCATGTAATCCTTGGTCTTTTGCAACTACCTTATCACTTTCTTGGTAGCACACTAATGATCTTTCCCAGGGTTAGAAAAATATTTGCCAAGAGCACCCACTACACAAGCTAACTCTAGTCTAACACAAACTTAAGCATAAATCAAACTTCCTACTACACTTGTATAAGGCACATTTTGCATTGACTATTCTCTATCTCATTTGTCAGGCACTACTTGTTGCTGTCACCTTTGGTAACTGGAACATCCCCAAGTTTATAGTTATATTTTAAATCTTTCAAAAATCATGCTGATGTACGCTTTCTGAGACAAACCTAACAAATTATAGGTTCTATCCCTGTGAATTTGTATCCCCAAAACAAAATATTCTTGACCAAGATCTTTCATGTCAAAAGTTCTAGACAACATTTGTTTGGTATCATGTAGCAGCCCTAAGCTATTACTAGCAAATAGAATATCATCAACTTACAACATAAGGAAAATAAAACTATTCCTACTAACCTTCAGATAAATGCATTTTCAACTTTATTTTCAACGAAACCCATAGATGTAACCAATTCATCAAACTTCAAATACCACTATTGAGATGCCTATTTTAAACCAAATATTGATTTTTGCAATTTGCACACCACATTCTCACTCCCACTTACCTGAAAAGTTTCAAGTTATTTCACATAGATTTCTTCCATGTTTGACCATTAAGTAAAGCTATTTTAATGTCTATTTGGTGAAGCTTTAAGTCAAAATGTGCAAATAAAGTCATAATGATCCTAAAGAAATCCTTAGAAGAGAATGGAGAAAAATTCTCATTATAGTCAATTCTCTGAGTAAACCTTTGGCCACTAATCTCACTTTAAATCATTCAATCCTATAATTTGAGTATTTTTTTAAGGTCTTGTACACCCATTTGCCATCAATTTCCTTACAATTCTCTAGAAGTTTAACTGGATCCCATACTTTATTATCAATCATTGATTGAATTTCTTCCTTTATGGCATTCATTCAAAAATCAAAGTGCTAACTATTTACTACTAGACCATATGAAGCCAGATCAACAATATGCCCATTGTTGTACTCACTCTTTCTAAGATAGACATAATAGTCATTAGTGATTGCCGCTCTTCTTTGTCTAACTAATCTCCTAATTGGAATCTACTTTATAGGTTGAACAAGTTGAAAGTCCTGAGTGAGAGTAATTGCAAAAGCCTCAATATTAGTTTGAGCAATAATTAGAGGTTCATTATTTTGATGTGCTTCAATGTGTCAATGGGATAGAGATGGTGACAATTTTTTTTCCATATTTCATTGTGCCCTAAACTTGATGCCACATTAGCAATGTCAAACTCAAAAAATTTTGCAGTCATATACTAACTATTTTTGTGCCTCTTTTATTACAATTGAACTTCTAACCTTTTGCATGATCTAAATATCCAATGAAGTAACAATGAACCGATCTTGGATCAAACTTTTTCTCAATTGGGTTATAAATTTTGACCTCAGATAGACATCCCTAAACCCAAGAGTGATTTAAGCTAAGTTACCTACTGATAAGTAGAAAATGTACCTGTAAAAATAATAGATTTTACCTCTTAAATAGTTACTAATTTATGGTTTTTATTTAACTTTTTCCTTAGTTTTGTTAGTTTAGTTCTAGGTACTG
>JANHAO010012659.1:0-16267 GCA_026873985.1 Saraca asoca | reverse complement strand
AACTCAACTGGAAACATGACATTTTAGCTCTTAAAATGCTAAGCATGAGGGCAAATACATGTGTCAAATCTTGTGTTATCAACAATCAACAGCATTAGGTGTTGGTAAGTTGTGATCAATTACTATAGGTAATGATAGATAATGGTCAACGGTGGTAATGATGATGGACAATGATTAATAACAATAAGTAGTAAATAATGGTAGGTAGTAATCAACAATAGTAGTGGTGCCGAGCAGTGATCAATGGCAAAAGGTAGTGGTGGACGGTGGTCAACGACGAAAGGTGGTGGTGGCCAATGATCAGTGATTGTAAATGATTGTGGCAGGTGGTCAATTATTGTAGATGGTGATAAGCAACGATCCATGGTGGTAATGGTGTTGGACGATGGATAACAATGAAAGATAAGGATGAATAGTGGTCAATGGTAATAGCAGTGATGAACAGTGATCAACGATAGAAAATGGTGGTGAGCAGTAGTCAATAATGATAGGTAATGGTTAACAATTATAAGTAATGGTGGGCAGTGATCAGCAGTGAAAGATAGTAGTTAGCAATGGTCAGTAATTATAAGTAGTGATTATAGATAGTTGTCAATAATAATAAACAACAAATGGTGGTAAGTAGTGGTATGGTGTTAGATAGTGGTCAATGACAAAGGATAGTGGTATGCAGTGGTCAGTGGTGGTTGATGGTTGTCAACGACGGAAGGTGATAGTAAGTGATGGTTAACGATAATAGGTGATAGAAATTTCATGAGATTAGAGAAGGAAAAAGAGATATAAGTATTTTTTTTCATTTTTTGTAGGTATCGTTTTTTCAAACCTTAGACGAGGAAAGAGTTTCAAATGAGAAAGTTCATTAAAGTTAAATAACGATAACAGATTTTATTATATGTAAACTAAACACTTAATAAAGAAATTAATTTTTTAATTTTGTTATCAATCCCTAAAATTCTTCAAACAAACATCCCTTTTACAATGATGCCCAACCATTTAATTTCACATATCACGTGAGAAATGGTGTTTATTAACAATGGTGAACAAATATTTTAACCTAAAACAGACATTTAACAATTTTTTTAAAGTACATTCATTAGTTAAGGGTAATAAGCCGCCCAAATTTAGTGAGAATACTCAGAATAGGGTGAGCTCGATTTTATTAGTAGAATCAATTTTTTTTATTTACAATTTATGCAATTTAATCTTGACCGATTCAAATTTTAAAATCAATTTTAATCATTCAAATTGATGTAGTGTGTTTTTCAGGTAATTAATTTTAATTTGAATTTGTTGAAAATCTTTTTATTTTCAAATTCAATTTTTTTTTAGTCTGCTCAATTAATTTACATTTCCTTTTTTTTTTATAACATAACAACCTATTTGCCTTATATTTGAGCATTAGTAGCAGCCATTCTCTACATTAGATTCATAATTTACTTGAATTTTATAGATTTAAGATAAGCAAGTATGATAACATAGAATGTAATAGTGAAAGGAAAAGATATAATACTAACGATTGTTTGATACGTAATCATATAAGTAATTTAATAATATAAGCATATACTATTGTTTGTTTGTCATCAAAAATCAATATACTGCAGTATAACAAATTTTGTCAAGACAAAGTTATTCTTATTCTTATAAATAATTTATATTATAATTATTTTGTATTATTTGACAATTATAAAATTTTTAACATTTTTCAATGAAATTATCAAATAATAAATTAAACCAATATTTTATCTATATTTTTTAATATTTTTTTCTTGAATCAATTACACACTATGATGAAATCATAGGAAAAACAAGAAGAAAAAATTAAAGAATGATAAGAAATATAACTAAAAATAGTTGATTCGATTTCATCATCCAGAAAGGTAATTGAGATGTTTTGATGAATTATGTTATAGGTATACTTCAATTGACAACGTCAACATAATGGTTACAAAAGATTAAGTAATATAAACATAATTCAAAGATAAAATGTGAGTGATAAATTTTACCCTAATCTTATCTTGTTATAACAAGTTTAAAGGAAGATAATTAATTTATTCTATATTGAATGTATAAAATAAATTAATTAAATTATATTATACTATTTTCTACGAGGCTCAATCATATGTAAAACATGATAATATTTACCTATACTCTTGTACCAATCTTATTCAATGCACCCTTAAAATTCTCATGTCATTGTATTTATGTAGAGTCTCTAAATATTACATACGTATTTAATATTTAGGTCAACTATCAACCTACAGATATTATATTAAAAATAAAAATCAACTTGCAACTATCACAAGTTTACAATTGTAACTAACCTGCAATTGTATTATGTAATATTTATTTAATATCACTATAGCATAATATAGAGACTTTTTTTAATCATGGAAAAAAACATCTCGGGAGAGTTCGGTTACCATTAGAAATTTTTCAAACCTTTTTAATCATATGCAAACCGACTTTAAAATTTAATCACTTTTAACCATTCAATATAATTCTATCGGCTTTTTGCAATTTAAATTTTTTTGCCAGGCCTTAACCGAGAAGCCATTCAGAATATCAGACACAGTATAATGTTAATAAATGCAAGATGTGGGCTGCCGATGAGCTTCCTAGCTCATTTAAGAAGTAGACCGTCTTAACATTTTCGGCCTATAATAAAAATGGGCTTATGCAGGCTGGCCCGTACGGGTCTATTCCCGCGTTGATTTACATCTCTTTGTCCATAGGATCCCACCATTTTTAGTATTATACATGGTTGGTGACAGATAAGACTCCATGTCAGTGAAACATTAAAATACACAATAAAAAATTATACTATATTACTATAATTAATATATTACTATATTATACATAATTAAAATATATTTCAAATTATAAATACTATAATTTTAAAACATAATTAAATTATATAATTATTTTTGTGACTTTAAAATTATTATATAATCAATTAATTATCAACTATATTAAATATATCTTTTTTTAGTATGTGTAAATAATCATTCCTCTATGCATCTCTTACTTAATTACGTAATTGGTTTTTAACAAATTTTGTTAGATGATACATATAGTAACATATGAGATTTAAAAAATAAAAAATAAAGGGCACACATCAATATCGAAATACAAGTAATTTCGTTATTGTATGATATATACTATGAAAATAGAACACATTTGTTAATTGCTAATGAATGAATTGTGAAGCTCGATAAGGGAAGTAAACAAGTGAAGCCGAGTTTCAAATTTTTTTAAATCTCAGTTTTTTTTAACTATTGTATATATTTGAACTCAAGTTCAATTCATTAATTAGCAGATCAAAGTTTGACCCACTTAGTTAAAAACAACTTTTTAAAATAAAGGATGCATATTACATTTAAACTTTATGAACAAAATTGCTATATAATAGTTGATTTAATATTTAATTTCAAGTAGTTACTTATATACATAATTAGTTTAAAAATAAATAACATTAGATGTTTCATATATATAACGTTTTTATAAAATATTTTTTTACATGCATTGATGAAGAAATAAACGTTATAAACATCGATATTGTTTGGGTTGTTTAATAATGGAGTTTAATGGTATGTTCCAACTTATTTATTTACCAAATAATCTTTGTGAACCAAGCCTTTGGACAGAGAATTTAGATTAAGTTGTTAATTTTTTTATCTACAGATAAATTGATACATTTTTTTCTTATAATATTTAAAATCAACCTTATCTTTCGTTATCTTGTATCCTCTATAACAATTTGATTGGGGAAGGTCCCGATTCCTGAAGGAAATACATCGATGTTTGTTTTGCCATTGTCTTCGGTAGTTTTGTGGCCCTACTAAGTGTGGACTGGGTTTGTGGGGATAGGTTAAGACAGGAATCAAAGGGCTTGCCGTTTTAAGTGAGTTCATTCTCATCAGTTAGAGTAGCTAAACAATAATCCCACGGAAATCAATCCTTTCTAACCAGATCCACAACAATGTAGATGGGCCCAACAAGGTGAAATTAAGCTTATTCCTCAACTGGTCGATCGATCGAGAGAGACAGACAGACATATATATAATATATAATATATATAAAATCTCAGCCTGAGTGCTAACTTTAAACCGCCGAATCATCTTTTTTTCTACCTTTGTAAAGTTGGCCCCGGTGGGGAACAGAAGCTAACCCCCACAGTGATTTAAATAAGTGATCAAAGGTAATGCAATGACTAATGCAATTTGCTAAGATAATGAAATGGGGTTCTAGGAAATGATAGTTATTGATGCAAATTGAGCATTTTTCAGATTCGACCATTTTACTAATAATTGTGGTGCTAACTCAATCTAGTGGGACTTGTTCACTAAATTGGATGGTTCTTCATTAAGCCTTTAGAAAGGCCAACAAATAATATCACTAACCTGTTGCCTCACAGAAGACATAAAGTGTGTCCAACAAGGGTGTACCGCAAATTATGTATGTAAAGCGTACGATTCCGGGCACGAAGGAGATTGAGAATAATAAAAATAACAACAAAAATTAAACGAAATTACCAACCCACTAACTCGTTTTTGAGATGCTAACATAGGAAAAACAGAACTACGCACAGAGCTACAGAATCAACGCATCACGCTAGAGATAAACAGTACCAATAAATATCTAGGTTGAACAAATTATATAAATAATAATAATAATAAAAGAAGCAGCAAGAGTTGGGTGAAACAAGAGGCTTAATTAAAGCGATTAACCCATATACCATAAGGGTGCAGCAACACCAACAATTCAAGATCCTATATCAATTCTAGCATACACATAAGGATTGAGCAAATCCAAATTCTTCAATTACAAGCCAAAAGTACAGAATAAAACCTAACCTTACACCTAATTGATACCTGAAAACCAACTACCCATAAAGCAATCCATCAAAGCAACAGACCGTTCAAGAGCTAGTAAACTTAGTCACCGCCTTGGTACCTTCTGAAACAGCGTGCTTAGCCAACTCTCCTGGCAGAACAAGTCTCACGGCAGTCTGGATCTCCCTTGACGTAATCGTGGGCTTCTTGTTGTAGCGAGCGAGCCTTGAGGCCTCCTGAGCAAGCTTCTCGAAGATATCGTTGATAAAGCTGTTCATGATCCCCATAGCCTTGCTGGAGATCCCAATGTCAGGGTGGACTTGCTTGAGGACCTTGAAGATGTAGATCTTGTAGGTCTCAACGCTTTTCTTGCTTCTCTTCTTCTTCTTGTCTCCGGCAGCGGCACCACCCTCCTTGGGCAGCTTCTTTCCGGCCTTCGGCTTCTTTTCCGCCGGTGGAGCCTTCTCTGCCACGGTCGACTTCTTCTCCTCGGCGGGTTTTTTCTCCGCAGGCTTCTTCTCTGCTTTGGGTGCCATTTGGAACTGATATTTGGGAGATTTACAATCTAGGTTTTCAGAGAACAGAGATTACGAGATGGCTATCAAATGGTTGAGTTACCGACTGGACTTCAAATGACTAATATATAACAAAGCAGGCGCTTCTTATTTGCTATTGGAATTTCACGCGGATCGCTGGCTTGTATTGTATCTATGTGTTGATTTGTTTCTTAAAGTGGGTGGGTCAATGGACGGTCAGGATATTTTATGGATATATTGGTTGGTGTGGATTGATGACTTGGCACCTTCCTTGTCCGTTGAAGCGGCTTTGGATGTTTGGGGATTGTCGCATTTGGAATTTGTTAATTGGCAATTTAGAGCGCGCCGTTACACATCAGATTTTCGCTTCAAAACGAAGTAGATGCATTTTTCGCCCCAAAATTAGCGCCATTTCGAATTTCAGAATTCAGAATCACACCAGACACCGCAAAATGAAAGGCAAAACTTAAACTCCAGAAAACAGAATAATATTTTTTTTTAGGGTCGATTGATGTTTCCTTAATCATTTGTTTGGAATCAATTTTTTTAAATTAATTTTATTTTATTTTAATATAATTTATTTTATTTCATTTATAAATAAATTATATTATTTAAAAATTATATTAAAAATAATAATTTTATTTAAGACATATTAAAAAATATGTAAAATTTAATTAAAAATAAATTTTTATAATAAATAAAATATTAAAATAAGAGTAAAATATTAATAGAATATGTATTTTAGATAAAATGAAATAAATTCTAATAAAATTTTTGATAAATTTAATGGATTTTATAATAATATAAATATAATTAAAATAAAAATTATAAATAAAGTGAATTGAAATGAAGTACCTTTTAATTTAAATCCAAACATCATTTAAAAAAAATTCATTTAGAAATAAAATAAAATATTATTTTTAATCATTTCAAATAAGAGATAAAAGCTAACTGTTTTTTCCCTTCGAATTTTTACAAAGAGTTCAATTTTGATCATCAACTTAAAATTTTTCTGCAATGTTAAATCTTAGTCTAACTCCATCCAAATTCTTAAAGTAATTTATTAATATGGCATGATGATCATCAAAAAATAATTTAGTTTAAATCAAATAAAGGTAGTTTAGCAAATAAATATTTGTGCATTCATACTTTTTTTTTTCAAATCTTAATGCCTAAAAAATTATCACTTATGTATACACCATTCATGAATTTTTAAATGCAAGACATAAATATTCTAGCATATAAAATTTCAAATTTAAATATATTTTTAATCTCCTTAAAATATAAATTAAATAATTTTAATTTTTTATAATTTATTTTACTCAATTTTAACAGATTTAATATTTAATTTCTCTTAATTTACTTCAAAATTAACTTCTCGCCTAATTTTAACATCAAATGCATATATGGCACTTTCTTTTCTTGCCACTTCCCCCCCTTTCCCTCATCTCCATTTTAAGAACTTTCTCTCTTATTCTCTTTTCCTTTCTTCTCTAATTTTTTGACTTAGGTGGTATAATTTTGAGAAAAAATTATGTAAATAGGATTCGCACAAAACTATTTCTATGAATAGTATTATTTTTAAGAAAATGTTGATTTGGGAAACGCAATAAGTGAAGTAGGTAGAAAAAGTTGCTATGAGCAACACTATCAATAATAGTAGAAGACCAAAGAAATTGCCATGAGCAACACTGGTAATACTAGTAGAAATTGCCACGAGCAACATAGCTTGTACACCATTCCCAATGTGCCCAGCCTATCCTAATTGTTTGCCTAGTGACAATTGTTTTTTGTTTGTGCTATAATTACTCTGCCATCTTATTTTTCATATTATAAAACACCTTCTTCTCATTTTTTTTCACTCCACAAGCCAAATTTTGCAACTTTTACATTCATTTTCTTCTTCACCTCCGCAAGCATTTTGTAATACCTTAAAAAAAAATGAAATGAAATGACCAAGGGATTAAATGAAAAATCTTAATTTTTTTTGGGGTTATAACGTAATTTCTTATTTTTTAAAGTGGCCTATTTAAAGTTGATAAAAAATTTTGGGGTTAAACTGTAATTTGTCCATTTCTATTTCAATATAATTTTTTTTCCTAGCTGGCTTTCTTCTCAGCGCAACTTCTCCTTGGTTCCTAAAGCTTCTCCTCTGTGGTTTTCCTCCGATAAATCTTCTACTTCGATGTCATCCTTCCGACCGCGGCCTTCCTCCTCTATTCATCTAGCTGTCGTCTTCTTCCTTTGGCATTTTTATTGATGGTCTGCTGCTTCTTCAGGCTGAGGCTGAAGCTCACCGAACGGTTATTCTAATTTTTTTCGACGAGCTCCTTCTTTTCGGTCCAGCCACCATCTTGCTACCTTTTGCTTATTCAACATCCTTCCTTTTCTATCCAGCTCGATAGCAACTCCCTCTTCTTTTCCGACTTGTTTTGCCCGTTCCTTTGGTGTTGTACAGCCAAGCTATGGATAGGCTCATCGGTGATGATCCAGCTTCGGCTAAGCTCCCCACTGGCACTTTGGAAGGTGGTGAATAATTCTATAACAAAATATTTATTTTATAGTAACCCTACAGCTAGTTTCCAAGAAATTTCCCTTGAAATCCTTACTGTGCTAGCTATAAGATATTTGAAATATTCTTGTTATTTTGTATTGTCTTGCTTCAGAGAAGCTTCAAAGGAAGAATCAAGCTCACAAATGTTAGATTTTTGGAGCTTTAGCTAACTTAGTTTTATAAGGATTTTCTAAGGTGAGTAGACAATCTTCCTCACTTAATGATCCCATATGTACATATAAAATAATTTTATTATTATGAAATATTACAAATCACTTCTAAATGATGAGATTACCATATATATTAAAGTAGTTTTGAAAATATATTTACATGTTGTTGGTGTTTATAAAATGGTTTGCCGTGCTAAATTATGCATTTTCATCTTGCTTATTATTATTAAAATTGATGATACTACTTTTCTATGTAATAAATGGATATGGAAATGCTTTGGCAAGTTCATGTATGTTTGATAAACATTGCTTACCTGAATAAAGATTTTTATGCTACGTGTTGTATTCTGAATATTGATTGAGATATTGGATCCACTGAAAAATTGGGTGGTAACCCTTAAGTGCACTTGTGAGTTTATATATAGCCTCGAGATGGAGTAATAAGGATGGAGAGATGTAAGGATATATACATTCATCAGCATCCGACATACGTGTTGGATGGCTTATGACAGGAATTATATTATAATAGGATGGTTGCCATTTTAAATTTTCTTTGGAGATCCAGTTGAATGTTTTATTATGTTAAGATTAAATGAAATTTTAGAACGTTACAGATTTTCTCTCCTATTTATTATTATGCTGTTGAATATCATATTTTCAATTACTTGACTATCTTGCTGAATTATAGTTTTCAAATGTATAATGAGATTATGGTTGCAGAACAAGTAAGCATATCTTCATGGCTATATTTATTTATATATACATATATATATATATATATACACTTTCGAACATGATTTTTAAATGGGATTTTTGAGTGATCATGAGATTGTTTACTCACTGAGTTTTTATGAAACTCGCTTCTCTCTTTTCATGTTTTTCAGAGCTTGAGGACACACCTACGATCCCTTCACCTTATTTTGGACCTAGATTTGCTCATTGATTAGGTGGACCCCTTTTGCGAAGATTTAAGGTATAACTGTGGTGTAAAGTCTGGCAATTAATAGGATTATATACGCATGTATTGTGTTTAATTTTTGGGTGCCCAGTAGGATGTAGATTGTATAGTGTGGGCCATTGTGTATTATTATGTTGTTATACAGGGTATGATGGACGTGTAGCCCCTTTTTATATTGTATAGGTCTTCAGGTCAGGTGTCTGGAAATAGAGGAAACTTTACCGGATTTTTATTAGAATTTTAATATATAAATATTTCATTGTGAATTGATGAAATAGTGAGTCATTGGTATGTTATGTACATTGTAAGGCTTGTAGGAAGTTTCCTAATGGAAGGGGATTTTGAAGAGTGACCTTCTACGCCGGTCACATTCTATGGATCGGGGTGTGACATATTTCTTCACTTCTCTATTCTTTATCTTTGTCATGCATTTTTTTCATAAAAATTTTCCTTCAAGTAACATCTATTTCATCATTTGACAAATTGTAAGGTAAGCTTCTCTATGCTTATTTAATACTTTTGTTTAAGAATTATTTGAATATATTTTTCTACATACTTAAGTCTTGTTTTGCATGACTACTAACATGTTACCTTGACAAATTATTATGTATTACTCTATATATTTTTTGCATAATAAATAAAATTATCTATTTTACATATATGATAGTAGCAATATATTTTTTTTTTACTTGCACTAATAGTGATAGAAGATTTAAAGTCTTAGTGATTTTATTTTTGAAATAATTATGTTATAAGAATGAAATTAGGATTTAAAATAGATAGCAGATAAAAAAATAAGAGAATTAAATGATTGACCAGTTAAGTTGATACCTATTACATTGAAATTTATTATATTAGTCAATGTTATTTATGAGAAAATTAATTTTATTAGGTATATTTAATTTGTTGAAAATTTAGTATGTAATTTTTTTATTCATAAAAGAATTTAATTTTTATTGAAATTTTAGTCAATATATAATTATTTATGATATATTGTCAAATTATTTTATACTAATTTTTATATGACTATGTAGATTTAAAAATGTCCACACAATTAATCATAATTACTTACACTAATGGAAAAATATATGATGGTTAAAAAGGGTTGACCTTTGAATGTCCTGATTCAAGAGTCTTTTGGGTAGACAGAAATGCAACATCAAATGATATTATGAGGAAAATTATATTAAAGTTGAAAATAGAAGTTAGGAAATATATCTCGTCCATTACGTATAAGTTTCTTATATCACGCCACACTACTATACGTTATTAACACTTTAGAAAAATTGTGAAGAAGAAGATGTCACGGACTAACAATAACACTAAAAAGAAAATTATCAATAGGCAGGCAACTAGGACAGGCCAAGCGCGTTGGGAATAGTGTACAAGCAGTGTTGCTCGTGGCAACTTCTTCTAGTAGTGTTGCTCATGACAATATTTTTGGTCTTCTACTATCATCGGCAATGTTGCTTATAGCAACTTATTTAAGAATGGCAACAGGTCGGGTTTGTGCGAGTATGACAATATCCATACCCATACCTATCAGAAAAAATCATACCCATACCTGCGAACACTGTAGCGGGTACGGGTACGGATTTGGGTTTATACCCGCGGGTATACCCCTCAAAATTAAAAAAAAAAAAAAATTCAATAGTGTTCATGGGTACATGTTTATACCCGCAGATATATCCGTTAAAACGACGTCGTTTTGAATAGTGTTTAAATAAATAAAAATAAAATTTTTATTTAACGGATAAACAGGTATGGATACAGGTATTTTTTTTAATAATTTTTGCAGGTACGGATTTATACCACGGGTATACCCGCCAAAACGACATCATTTTGAATAATATTTAAATAAAATTTTTTATTTAAATGGGTAAACGGGTATGGGTATGGATATTTTCTCATTCCTGTACCTATATCCGTTACGAGTAAGAAAATCATACTCGTACCCGTCTGTGAATAATTTTTTTCATATCCATATCCGCCCATCACGGGCGGGTATCCGCGAGTAAATAGGTATACAGGTAAAATTGTTATTCCTAAACTTATTTTGCCTACTTCATCCCTTACGTTATTCAAATCAATGTTTTTCTAAAATTAGCACTATCTATAAGAATAATTTTGCTCAAATCCTATCTATGTAAATCTTTTTTAAAATTACACCACCTAAGTCAAAAAGCCTCCGCTTCCCTCCCTTCACCAACTCGAACAGCCCATTGTCAGAGCAAAGCCATATCTTCTGCCAAGCTAGCCTCCGTGGTCACCACTCTACTTCACAAACAAGATGTCCACTGCCATGCTCTAACAGCAACACAGTCACGAGATTGACTAAACAAATTTTTATCATTCACGTTCTTCCCAAAAAAAAAAAAAAAAAACATTTTAACTTTTAAATTTATCATGGGTATAAAAATTGTTCACCAAACTCATAAGGCAGAATGCTTGATTGCAAACTAGCAACAATGAAAAATGCAAGAAATTGAAAATTTGTCCATCAAACTTGTTAAGAGTTTGCAAAGAAATTCAAAAAAAAAAAAAATGGAAACAAGCTTCGATTCAACAGATAAAAAATAAGAAATTTGCCATATTAAAATCAATGATGGCGTGAGCTTTTGCATTTAACAAATCAGAAAAAAGACAGTTGCAAAATAATTAGCAAGCTTTTAACAAAATCGATCCCAAACGTTAGCAAGCTCTTTCTCGTCACAGTCCCTCACTCCTGCCATCAATTGCCCTACCATCTATCAATTTTAGTTCTATTGTGTTACTTCTACTAGTTTAGGGCGAAATAAATTAGGAATTTTACTTCCAAATAAAAAGTCAAGCTAGAAATTAATAGTCAATGATAAAATGCCACATCATACTAGTTTAAGCCACATCAGATAAGTTGGGCCCATTTCAGAAGCTCCAAGTTAAATACTTAACAAAAAAGTTAATTTTGGACTATAATTAGACAAATTAAATATTTAGGGAGCCAAAATCAAATAAAATGAATCAAAGAACCAAAATCATTCAATTTATATTTTAGGGGAACTAAGCATATATTTAAAACAAAATTTTAAATTTAATCCATATTAATAAATTATGTTAATAATTTAAATAAAGTTAGATTTGGAGTTAATATTGTATACAAATTGGAAGTTAGGGATGAAATTAGCCTAAATAAAAGTTAATGGCAAATTGATGCAAGTGTAATGGTTAAAGAACAAAATTGCATTTCACTTTTTCTTATATAAGATAAATAATATATCATTAGATGTGTTACAGTAGTGAAAGATTTACATAATTGACTGGAAGTTTTAAATTTGAACATCCGCATTGTCACTGTATAAAAAAAAGGTACATTTTGATGTCCAAGAATTCAATATATTATTAATTGTTTTGGACTCAGACATTTAAATAATAGTGAATTATTAGATAAATCATTTATTAAAAAAACAACTTGATTTATATTATTGACAAATTGATATACAAATTTTTAATTTTTAAGAGTTTAATATTAAATCTATCACAAGTTTTATTTAAATTCAAGGAAAATTCTATTATGTGTGGATGTGCCCTGTAAGTTATTTAAAATTATATCACGTCAAATTTCTTTTTTCACCTCAATTATTTAAAGTCATATATCAATACATTTTATTTGTCTCATTTAATTGATCAAAATAGATAATTTGTAATTGTTAATTATTTAATTATTAAATAATTCAAACACATTTATAGAATAAAAAATAATTTTTATATATTTTATAATTATAATAAAATACTTTTTTATTTTATTATAAATAAAAAATATTTTCATGGTGTGAGTAAGGTAAGGTCGTTGTAATTATTTTATTTTAATTAGTTGGTAATTAAATAATTGAAACATATTTATAAAATAAAATATTAATTACGTTTAATTATAATGAATTTAAATTTATTTTATAACTATAATGAAATATTAATATTTATTTTAATTATAATAAAACTAATATTTTTCATGTTATTTGAAATTTTGTTTTGAATTTAGAGTTATCAAGTTAAATGAAATATAAATTTATTAATAAGAGATAGAAAATTTTCATATATATTACTACTATAAATATTGAGTTTTTCTATAATTAATATTAATTTATTGATTTAATTGGACTGAAGAATTAGGATGATAATTAATTTAATTATACTATAAAATTAATATGACAACTAATTTGGTTGTGTCAAAGAAATAGGATGAATTGAATAAATCATCTGTTATTGAAATTAGGATGTCTATGCTTGAAAAAAACTCGTGGGGTGTGAAAATCTTTCCCTATCTTTATACACTAATATACATTTATCATATGATATATGAATGTATATTATATAATAAGAATAATTTATTTAGTTTAATTATCTTTTACGATTCTTCCAATATGTTAATATTTATATGACATTTATGAAGCATTTTCAATTTTTAAACTAAAGTATGCAACATTTGTGCAAAGTGTTAGACTATACTATTAGTGCATAAAATATAAATCCCTTGATAAAATGGCACTCTATATAATAGTAAGGAGAAAAACATTCCTTTTATGATTTTAGCAGCATCACATGCGGATGGCGAAATTTGCCCAAGAAAATCTTGTCATAAGTGCATTGTACAAAGGCTATACTTTTTTCATTTGGTATGCATGCCAATTTTTGAAATTCATGATGGATAACAAAGTTTGATTCATCGCCAATTCTTTTGGTTGAAATTGTAACACCAAACTGCAATATCACTCTTGATCGGATCTTTAGCCTATAGATTTGTCACTAAATTGGGTATTTCTAAATTGAAGTATTACAGCTAACAAACTAGGACGATAGGTTAAGGATATCTATGGACATTTGCATCTAAAAATTGAAGACTCGAAGAAATAGCTAAATTCATTGCAAAAGAACCTTAGCTCAGTTGATTCTAACTTGGGAAGACATTTAAGGATTCATATGGAATATTTTCTACATTATCAACAAATCAACTGGGATCAAAAGGCTCAACAAACTTAACTCCTTAATAGTGACAAAAATATAACCTATTTTCATACTTTGATTAATAGGAGATGAATTAAAAAGAAAATTAAGCTTGTTAAAAACGAATAAAAAGAATGGACAGATAATCTTCAAGAGATTTATAGACATTTTGTGGCTCATTTTTAAAATCTTTATTTGGCCCTTGAGCCTAATGTTCATGTTCATATTTATTTATTTGACTTTAATATTTTTATCTTTACCCAAAATCAGATTCATAGACTGATGCAACCTTTTTCAGTTGAAGAACTAAAATGATCATGTTTCAATTCCATCTTAATAAAACCACAAGTTCTTATGGTTTCTCTATTAGGTTCTTTTAGAAACTTTAGGATGTTGGTGGAGATATGACTAAGTTCATTCTATCATTTCTAGATAGAGGATTTCTGTTAAAGGAAGTTAACCAAACTTTTTGTCTAGATTCAAAGGGTGAAATCAGCAAACCTTCAAAGACTATACGCCCATTAGTCATTGTAATGTGGTATGCAAAGCAATTTTCAAATTGCTAATTCTAAGGCTTCAACCTCTCTTTGATGCTCTCAGATATCCTCACTAAGATGCTTTTGTTAAGGGTAGGTTGATATTTGATAATAATATTCTGGCATCTGAAATTATACAATTCATGAATAAATATAAAAGTAGAAAAAATTATTAGGCATCATTCATAATTGACTTCAATAAGGCTTATGGTTCTCTCTCACAGGACTTTCCACAGGTTATATGTTGACGGTGGATTTTGGTTTTGGGCCAAATTCCAGCCAACCAGAAGTTTTTTTCATACTCAAGCCATTTTCTAGTTGCGCAAAAGCTAAAGGAGGAGGAAGAACGGTGGAGCAAATGAAAAGGTTTTTAACGTGATTCTGTAAAAATCGGGCAACACCGATCCCTATACCCACGACAAGTTTTATTACTTCAGGAAATTTAGCAGAGTTACAGCATAGTATTCAAGCTCCAGATGTTTACAGAGAACTCTTTCCTCTTATTTATAGAGGAGTGAAGGATATAAGTGTAATTTTACATATTACATTTCTGTTAAATCAAACATTAAATATACAAGACTCCCTAGGTTACTACAATATGACTCTTGCAGGTTGTTTTTTGCATGTAAGGCTTGGTGGGCCATATTTTATAGATTGGCACTGGAAAATATCTGAAGGTGTTTGTCTCTGGTCTTGGGTGTGGTGAGCTGCTAGCTGGGTGAGGTGCTATGTGCAGTGAGCTTCGTTCAGGGTCACTGTTGTTCTGGGCCGGGGGAGGTCATGTGTGTACTTGGCGATGCGAGTTTGCTCTGGGTGAACGGTTGGCTACGTGGACTGGCTCTGCCTTTAGTGTGTTTGGGCCATGTTTTGTCCCGAGGCTTATATTTCATGTCCTGGCAATCTGACCTCTTGGCTTAGCCACTCGAGCTCATCTCTTCACAACCTAGTTGTTCGAGCTCATTCGTTAAGGACCCGATGTCTCGACTTAGCGATCTTAGGTTATAACGAGCTAGGTCTTCATAGTCTGGACTTTGTTGCTGTGCTTTTACTAGCCCATTTTGTACTACGCTAAAAAATATCCATAACATTAGCCCTTAGCTTGTAGTTCGCTCTGCGGACTAGGAGCTAGAAACTTTGCTGGCAAAAGCTTGCATGTGCTATTTGTGTAGAGTTTGGTGCAACCAAAGGGGAGAAAAATTTCAAAAATTTTCAGCAAAAGGCCTTCCCTTGGCCGAACCAAACTCACCCAAGATCCACTGGCTTGAGGTCTCAAAGCATCCTAGATCAAATCTAGAGTGAAGGTAGAGCATACTAACCTTTAGTCTACCTCTTTCACAGTGGAAGACTTTGGATCTTCACACCAGGAAAATCCTCTTTATAGCCTCAAAAGCTTCCTCTTCAAGTACTAGCTTGTAGAAGAGGCTTGATTGGGACTGGATTGAGCCAAAGGACCGAACTTTTCAGCCTCTCTTCCTCTCCCTCTTGGTTCGGCCGCCCATGGCCGAAACTTCTCAAAGCTTCGGCTCTCCCTTTGTTTTTGGTTCAAAATCGAATATGCTTGTGTGTGTGTGCATGAGTTGGCTGGTCAAAAGGGGAAAAAGGAAGCAATTCAAAATGGTGTCGTTTTGGGGTTTAATAAGCAACTTTTGCTTTTTCCCAAAATGGCCCCAAAAGTTGCCACAAATCACATTTTGGCCCCAAAGC
>JANHAO010012658.1:0-16255 GCA_026873985.1 Saraca asoca | reverse complement strand
AGTTTTTTTGAGGTTGTGATAAATATTTTTCCTAATTTTCTTATTTTTTCTTAATTTTTTTTTACTGGGTGGCCAAATATTTTTTTCATTTTATTTGTGTTATTTTCAAACAAACAATCTGACAACCAAACAGGAAATCAGATAATCATCTCTTCTTTTCTTTTTCTGGGAAACTTCAAACTTTCTGCAGCAATAAATAACCTTTTTTCAAAAGAAACTCTGACTGTTTTCCTGTTTTTTTGATGCGATGTCACTTTAATTAGGGGAGCTGATTTTAAATTATTATCACTATAATATTTTAAATTTTTTTTTGCTACTGAATAATTACTATAAACTTCTGTATGACTTATTTTTAATCAGCAATAGTTTGTGAATGACATTTTTTATTGTGCCAAATAAAAGTCTCTATTTTTTCTTTTTACATAACGCATGTTATTTGTGTTACTTTCAATCAAATGTCAAATAAAAATTGCTCGAAGGAATTAATTTTCTTATTCTATATTAATTATTATTTTATGTGTTTTAATTAAATGAAAGTCGAATTACTTTTCTATTTTTTATCATTTTATTTAATTTTTAATAAGGTTTTTTAATTTAAAAAATTTTAATTAGAATCTTATATTTATTTTTTTTTCTAATTAAATATTTTTTATCATTTTCTTATTATATATTATTAGTAAAAATTTTACATCAACAATCATTAAATTACGTTAAACGAGCATTACCCATATGCATCAATTACTAGAATTTAAATAAAATTATGGAAAATAATAAAATAATTTAACCTTTATCTAATTATGTTGACGGCAAAATCTGATCAACAGGTGTAAGTCCGACGTTATCCTAATTGCAAGCTGAGAATGTGAGCTAACGGGAAAGAAAGAGGAAAAAGAAGGAGAAGAACAACAAACATTAGAAGCTTTTATTGTGGTTCGGTTAAAGCCAATCAACTCCTACGTCTACGGTAAGTTATATTAATTTTGTGTAATGGTTTTTTCTGTGAAACTCAACAGAGATACAGTGCTAAGTTGCTACTCCGGTAGAATGTCTGCATGCAGTCTCTTTTCTCTGTATATTTTACAGAGGTTCCCCCCTTATTTATAGAAGAATAGAGATTCACAAGCGTAATTTGGCAAGCAACAAAATGATTATTTTCACCGCATCGAACAATAAATGCTTGGTATCTGATAATAAATACTGAGCAAATCATTATCGGACTGTTGGGGGCTGATGTGTTAATTCTGGAGGCTAAGCAGTCAGTTGGAAATATGTGTCCTCAATTGATGATTAGACTTCCGTACCTGTGCCCAGCTCACTATCTTAGTGACCTGGACCAGCATTAGGTGGCCTGCTGGCCACGAACTGATCTCATCACTGGATCCGTCTGTAATGAGTTTGTTGAAAAATGGCCTAGATGCTGTGTTTTGTTCAAGGAGCTGGTGCCCTTCCTAACGAGCTGGGTCCTCGCTAAGCGACCTTGATCGTCAAGTGATTTGGGTCTCCTTTTAGTTGGGCTTGATTTCTTATTGGACCTTGGCTAGCCTATTTTGTACAATCCAGAAAATACCCGTAACATCAAGCCCCCTAACTCTTAGTTCGCTTTGTGGACTGGGAATTATATTATACTAATAAAGTTTTTGCTCGCAGTTTGCAGCATTGTCAAGTCTTTCATCTACAGTTCACCATTTAGTCAAAAGTTTATGCTTATAACCTATTGTGTTGTCATTTCGAGTCCTAGTCTCTCATTTCATCTATATCAGGCTATACCTCCCATCGTGGATGTTCTCTGGCTGTTGGCATAAAAGTTTTGCTTTGTTACGGATTATTCGATTTAGTACAGTTAGATATCCTCCGGGCTCTTCGATGAGGTCAGGCTTGTCTATATAAGGCATGAGAAGCCCTTTTCCCTTCTTCACAAGGCAGGCAGATAAGTGCCTTGGATGATCCCCTCATATTTCTGAAACTTTGACCTTTATCTATGTGTTTTGAGGTGTGTATGGTTCGCTGCATAAGACTGCGAGGCATGAATGATTTGCTACACATGGTTCTCATGAGGTATTCTTCCCCGAGAACCTTGGGAACTTGCCTATAACCTCTTCTTGGAGCTAACAAGTTTAGACCTCCCTTTTTTGTTCTTTTCTCCTCTGGCGAGCTAATTGCTCAATTTCCAGCTACAACCAGGAGTTGCAAAATGGAGGGAGGAGCATCTGGATTTGGAGAAGGCTTAGGCAGAGGAGCTAGAACTGTTTGGTTTACTTGCTGGTCTTACGATTGTCATGGCTCAGTCTTTTCAACTAGGTTCTATTGTCTTCTTCGTCTAGTGGTCCTGAGTGTCTCTAGGCCTCTAGACAGCTTGATGAAGTTGAATGATGCTTTCCTTGGTCAGGAGGACTAGGGAAAACTTGTGCAACCTCTCTGCTTGCACCTGACGCTGTTTCTCTCGCTTCAGGCACCTCAGGGATTACTTGATTTGGATGAGCTATCGGCTCAAGTGAAAATGGAGCTGGAGTAGTTCCTTCTGTATATTATGGCTACAAGCTGGTTGGCATTCAACTTTTCCTTAGTCAATTATAGGCTTGTTTCATCTTGTATTCTCAATTCTTTATGTAGTTTTACCTCATTAAAAGAGGCTTTGTAATGAAACTTTGCCTTTTATTGTTCCCCCCGATTATGCCATCATAGCGACTTTATAGGTTACCACTGGCAATGTTAGTCCCGGCAAATCATAACTCCAAAGTTGTTAGATAAAGTGAATGCTCGTTAAGCCAATCGGCCTTTAACGATACTAATTGAACTAATGTAAAGGAACTTCAGTCAATAAACTATGACTTTAAGAGGATATATGCCTTATTGGGTGACCAATTGGTCGTATCAGTTCATTTCAGTTGGTAATGAAATTGAGCATCGGAGTGCCTTTACTAAGCATGAGCCCTGGCGCTAGAGTGTTGGAGCACTTTCATCGGTGCGAGATGAGATGTTTACATAGGTCATATAGACGTATTTTAGCTCGCGTGAGAGTTTGGTGCTAAAGCACTCCTTGGACGTGAGGTCTTGATAGGCTATATGAGAGCACCTTGATCTACGTAAGACTTTGGTGCTGATGGTACTTCTTAGACGTGGGTTTCAGCATTACCCACGCAAGAGTTTGGTGCCAGAGGCACTTCTTGGACATAGCTTGCGCAAGAGTTTGGTGGATGGCTAGCATTTCTTGGATGTGAAGTTTCAAAGTTGTCTGCGCAAGAGTTTGGTGCTTAAGGCACTTTTTAGACGTGGCTCTTGAAAGAGTTTGGTACATGGCTAGCACTTCTTGGACATGAGGTTTTTGTATAGTCTGTGTAAGAGTTTAGTGCTTGGGGCACTTCTTGGACGTGGCTTGTGCAAGAGTTTGGTGTATGGCTAGCACTTCTTGGACATGAGGTTTTGGAGTTATCTATGCAAGAGTTTGGTGCTTGAGGCACTTTTTGGACACTACTCACGCAATAGTTTGGTGCATGGCTAGCACTTCTTGGATGCGAGATTTTTGAGTAGTCCACGCAAGAGTATGGTGCTTGGAGCACTTCTTAGATTCAGCCCACTCAAGAGTTTAGTGCTTGGCTAGCACTTCTTAGACTCGAGGCTTTTAAGTAGTTCACGCAAGAGTTTGGTGCTTGAGGCACTTCTTGGATGCAACTCATGCAAGAGTTTGGTGCATGACTAACGCTTCTTGGATGTGAGGTTTTTAAGTTTGGAGTCATGACCCACCGCTTGTGATTTGTAATTCCATGGAGCCGTTTGGTATTCTTCTACTAGCTCTGTAGGTGACTCTTCAATTTCCCACAGTTAGGCCATCATGATTACTCCTACTTTTGGCATGTGTGCACGTTGCTGTTGTCAGCTAACTACTGGCACTTGCTGAACCGCCAAATTATGGGCAGCTAACGGGTTCTCAGATCAAAGGTGTCGTCGCGTTCCTTATAAGCTGAAGAGGCTTTTCTCTTCCTCTCACTTGTCATTTGAAACTTAGAGCTCTGAAATTCTCTCTCTGCTCATTTACTCTGCAACCGTTGGAATTACTTTCCATCATCCACTATCGTTGGCATTGTTTTGTTTCCCTGGTGGTTGCTCGGGTCCCATTCACCGGAAAGCACTTTCGTGCGCATCCTCAAACTTTCTATTTTAGTTAGCCACGATGAGTCTTTCTTCACTTTGCTATTTATAGATTTCTCTATTTTGTAGTTTGTGAGGCCTATCTGCCATTGTTTGAGAAATGAGAATGCTGGTTAAGGTTGATTGCCTGTATATTTTCTTTTCTGCTTGTTTTGGTCCATTTGACTGATTCTGTTAGCGAACTCTTGATTTTTTTGTTATCATTTCGAGTCTAGCATTTGCTATTTAGATTTCAAGATTCAATCATTAAGTTCTTCTTGTCTGTCAGAGTCTGGGTTGTAAATGGGTGGCTCGGGGTGTTCATGGCATGCCGCATAGGAAGCTATTAGCCTTAATTTTTGGTAAGGTCTGGTTGTAGCAACCTGATTGGTCTTTTCCCTTTATGTAGATGGATGTAGGTCATGGACATTGCCATCGCCAAATTAGGAATGAAAATGACGAACTCGACTCTCCAGCCCAGAACATGAGGCTGACGCAACATCTTAGTGAAGCGATCTCAAGGAATGGGGAGGTTGTTAAGGATTTTATCGCTCGACCTAGTCTTGTTGGGGTTCAAGAGGTCATTGTAGGTTTGCAACTTGGTCATCACGTATTTAGTCTACATGTTGCATCTGTCCATCTTCGTGAGCTTTAGAATGCAGTCCAAATGTATCGACTCCCTAGGGGATGCAGCCTCATGATACCTTCTTTGGATGACTATGCACCCTATCCGCCTTGGGGGTTCATCATTGTTAGTTTCCCATACCTCGTTGCGAGACTTAGGTTCCTGATACACCCTTTTATTATCAACTTTTTGAAAAAAGTAAGACTTAGCCTAACTCAACTCACTTCAAATTCCTACACCTAACTCATTTCTCTGGCGCTAATTTAATTAGGCAACGATCTTCCACTCCCTTTAGTTAAAGTTCTATGTTAGTTGTTTAGCCTTAGGTGTGCGAGCACGTCAAACGGGCTCTATTACCTCACGACGCAGTGATGGTGCATAAGAAGATCCTACCACAAGGGGATGCCAAAGGGAAATCTAACGTGGGGCATTATAAAACCCATTAGTTTTATATCTTGTGCCCCTCCCTACGCAATGTCCAAAATTTTAGATTCATTGTTACCCTTGGTAAGCAAATTCAAGATGCGCGAGTTTAATGATTTGTTCACTTTTACTTCTGTTGACGGTGAAATCTGATTTGATGGACCCAAATTTTAGTCAACACCCAGATTGTGAGTTGTAAGCGTATAAATGGGAAATAAGGAGGATGAAAAAGGATAAGAACGGACACCAAAAGCATTTTTTATAGTGATTCGGCTAAAGCCAGATTGGCCCCTACGTCAACATTGATTGTATTAGGTGCTGGTTTCACTATTTAGATCGACTGAGTTATAGTATACAAGCCTCTCTCACTATTTTGATAGAGTTTCCCCTCTTTTTGTAAGTCCCCCCTCAATGATCCCCTTCCTCATATTTATAGAGGCTGGAAGGTTACAAATGTAAATTAACAGGCTATAAATATGTTAAATCAAATAATAAATGTACAGGATAATACAAGTTCGTGCAAGTCAGCTTAGACAGATTGCTTTCAGTGCGTGGGCCTCTCAGGCTGCTATTTGTAGAAGGGCTTTATGGATTGTCTGTGAGCCTATGTGTTTTTGGTTTGACCATAGCAGGCATATGGTCGAGAAAGAAGGTGTGTTTTGTGAGGATGAGCTCCTATTTTGGGGTTACTATTGGTCGAGGGTTGGCGATCTTAAGCTCGTGCTCGGTAATGGGAGTTCGTACAGGATGAGCTACTAGTCATACGAGCTGAGACTTACCTTCCGTGAGTTTGGACTTCTGCCTTCTCCTTGTTAGTAAACTGGGGTTTCTATCTAGGACTTGTCGTGTCTCGAGCTCTCGGCTAGCAAGTTGGTGTCTTTTTTGCACAACTTTAGCTCTCTAAGTGATCTAGGCCTCTCTTGACTGGACTTGTCTTCTATTAAGCCTTCATCAGCCCATTCGACCAATACAGAAAATCACTTATAATATTAGGCCCCCAACTGTCAGTTCACTTTGCGGACTGGGAGTTGTAACTTGTGGGCTAAAGCTGAGGAGTGCGACACTGTCGTTCAAATTCTTACTCTATCTTTTAGTCTGCCTCCGTCATTATTATCCTATTTAATGTGCACTTTTTCCCAAGACTACTGATTTGGCAAAGGTTGAACCTGGGGACTTTTCGGGACCATTAGATTTTCGGCAATCAATTAGTTTCTTGAATCTAACGGTTGGATGACTGGGAGTATAAAAGATGAAACAAGGCATTCATCTTCCTCACATTCTTAAGGACTGACATACTGCCTTTTGGACTTTCGAACAGCGATTATCGGTCTCGTTTCCCTGCTCTATCACTTTCACCTTCACTGCTATGGTAAATCGGTCGTTCTAATTAGAGCTTCCTTTGTCTTCAATTGTTCCTGGATTTGACTTGCTCTTTTATCAGGGTAAATTTTCCTCATACTCTTACTTTTAGAGCTTATTTGCGGGTTTATGGTATTATCTAGTCTGATAATGATTGTTTGCTGCTATGCATTTTGCCTGCTAGTTTGTAGTCTGTAGATTGCTAGATTAAGCCTTAGGGACTTAGTAATTTGATGGGTTTTATTAGTTGAACCCTTTTAGGTTTTTGATAGTTTAAGCATTTGTCCTGGTGGCTTAGGGCGTATATGTTCTACTGCATAGAAGGATTTTAGTTAGAGCAGTTGTTTCAGGGATGGTCTGCCTTCAATGACTTGACCATTACTTTTTTTTGTCTTTATTCCATATAGATGGCAGCTCATAAATGCTGAGGCCATCGGGGAGGAAGTGGTGATGGGCCTGATTCTTCAACTTGCAACGAGGAGTCGGTGTATACTTTAGCCAAAATAGCTTCTAAGATGAGGTCATCGAATGGCTTATCTCTCGACTTGACCCCAGTGAGAGGCAGCAGGTCACTGAGGGGTTCTTTGGATCATTCGATGTTTAAGCATTATTCTCCAACAGTCGAATTTCACGAGCTCGAAGGCATAGTAGAAACTTACCACATTCCTAAAGGCTATTGCCTCATGGCTCCTTCTCTTGAGGATTATGCGGCTCATCCATCCCAAGGATTTGTTGCAATTAGCCTTCATCATCTTGATACTAGGCTCAGATTCCCTGTTCACCCATTCATCATTAATCTACTAAACAAACTGAAACTCTCTCCTTCCCAGCTGACCTCAAATTCCTATTCCTAGCTCACTTCCTTGACACTTATGTACCTGAGAAGTAATCTTCCCCCATCATCTGTGAGGGTCTTATGCCATCTCTTTGGCATTAGGAGTACATGCTTTCCAGATGGGATTTATTATCTCTCAGCTTGGAATTCTGACTTTAAGAGTGTTTTGCCCCAGGGTGACCCCAAGGGCAAATTAAATGTTGGGCAATATAAGACTTGTTAATTTTATATTTCGTGCCTATCTTTGCTCCTTCTCCATAATTTCAAATTTGCTTTAACACTCGGTAAGTGAGCCATGATCATGTGAGCTATTGTGATTCATATTTTGTTTCAAACATTTTGCCTTATTTTTGCAATCGGGGCCGGCAAGGTAAAGCTGACGCTTGACATTGAAGAGGTTGAGGTGTTACGCTAGTTCACTATTATCGACGATCTAAAAAACAATTTCAAATTCGATGATGACCTCCTTCGATCTTGTGGGCTAGCTCCAACACTGAGCGCTGAGCTTACTAAGGAGATTGGAGCTCGCTGGATAAAAGAAATCGGCCTAGCTCGCTTTAATCATTACAAGGAGATAGTGAAGCTGCTTCTTCAAAATCCACCTCTGATGACTCTGAAGAGCTTGAGGTCGCTGCTAACTTGCTAGGTCTTGATGTTTCAATAGTCCCTGATGTTTGAAACCAGACTCCTTCTGTGGTGACTACAATGCCCTTTCCAAAGTTAGCTCATACCTCGAATTGTGAGGCGACTGAGGTGGTTGAGATCGCAACCTCATTTGAGTCCCCTACCAAGAAATAAAGAATAAGTAAGGAGAAGGTCGCAAGTTCTTCAAAGTGAACTGCTCATAAACATGCAACAAAGGAGAATCAACCAGGTCTTGGTCCTAGGATGCAAGGGTATTTCTACTTTGTCCAAGAGAATGTGCTGGACATTTCGAGGTCTCATACTAGCCCCCAAGCGTTAGAGACATAGATTTCAAGTGGAGGGTTAACGTATTACAGCATATGTGAAGTCTTGCTGGTAAGTAAAAATTTTTTTTTTTGCCCTTTTTACTCTTTCGAGGTTTAGCTTTATCCACTTGACCTTCCAGGGTTTGTTGGGAGTAGTAAAAATGGGGGAGATGCTCTAGACCTATGAAAAGATGAATGCTAAGCTCGTGGAGTAATTGGTTGTTGTGACTGCTAAGGCATTGGAGATGGAGAGCAAAGCAAAGAAAGCCGAGGCGGCTCAGAAGGAAGCCAAGGAGGCTTGGGCTCACAAGGTGGCAGATCACAAAGCTGTCACATTAGAGCTTAACAAAGCTATTAAGGAGCTATCCAGAATGAAGGGTGACCAGGACATAGCACTCAGGGGTTTTGATTCGGTGACACAAAAATTCAAAGCCACCGTATAGCAGGCAAAAGTTGCTAAGGCTAAACTTGAAGTAACCAAGAGAGAGTTTGCTTTAAAACAGGAGGAGGTTAACCTTGTTATAGCTGAGACTACCAAACAAATCATACAGTTGGTAGAGAATGCAAAGTCTAAAACCTCATCTTCTTTTCTGTACACTTTATGGAAGCATCATCTGAGAATGGACCTTTCCTTCTTTGGATAGGAAGCCCTTAAAGCAATTGAGGGCTTCAAAAAGAAGGTTGCTACAGCTAGGCCTTCCCACAAAGGTGCGACGTTCGCAACCCGAGGTCTTCCTGCTAAAGGTGCCATTAGCGAAGAAATCGACCTGTAGGTCACAGAGACCCCGGATCATCAAATAAAGGACAACCCACTAGCCCCAAGTGTTGAACCTTCCTCTAATTAGAACCTAGCTTCCAAGAATTAGACTTCTTGGAAATTAATCTTGTAATTTTATATTTTATTTTTTAAGTCTTGTATTTTGACTTTGCATTTGATTCTGGATTGTGTGGATTCTCCTCGTAGCAAGAGGTATTAGATAGCTCTACTTTTCTTTGCTTTTCCATGCATACTATGTCGAATAATCACGAATAGTTTCCTACGAGATTACGGCTCGACAAGCATTGGATAAAATAAATGTTGGATAGGTCAATCGACCTCAATTAATGATAAGAAAAACATATAAATAGACTGGAGTCAATAAGTCATGACTTAAAAGGATATATGTCATATTAAATGGCCAATTAGCCGCAATGACCTGTCTTGAGTAATAGATTTTGTCACAGGAATCCCTATTTTGACCTTTAGTTTGAGCATCAAAGTGCTTTAGTTAGTAATAAGACTTGGAGCCAAATATTTGAACACAAAGGCTAGCACGGGATTTAGTACTTGAATAGGTTGCATGAGAATTGTGAACAATGAGTCATATGAGAGCTACGAATAACAAGTCACATGAGAGCTACGAATAATAAGTCGTATGAGAGCTATGAACAATAAGTCGCATGAGAGCTACGAATAACAAGTCACATGAGAGTTGCGATTTTAGATGGAAAACTAATCATTGTACCAAAATGAGCTTCGGGGGCCTCAGCTTAGCAATTGGCAACTATTTTTATGCATATGGTGGCCCAATGCCAAAATGAGGGTGATCTTTTGCCCAGATGACTAGCGATCTTGTGCTAGATTGGGGCGATCTTATGCCCGGATGACTGGCAATCTTGTGCTAGATTGGGGGCGATCTTATGACCAAATGACTAGCGTTGACTGGTGATCTTATACTGGATGAGGGGGTGTTCTTATGCTCAGATGACTGGCAATCTTGTGCTAGATTGAGGGTAATTTTGTGCCCAGATAACAGGTGATCTTATACCAAATTAGGGGCGATCTTATACCCAATGACTGGTGATCTTGTGCTTGATTGGGGGTAATCTTGCGCCCATATGCTTTAAGCATGAGGGTCTCAGCCTCGTTCTTATTTGGTGAAAAGCTCGGTGTTGTGGACATGGGGATTTTTGCCTCATTCATATTTAAGTAAAAGAGATCTCACTCCTCGTTATGCAAGCTTTGGAAAGAATAACATTGTAAGATCACCAATTTTGAGTCCAAGCTTCGATCTCCTGAAAATCCATTCAAATAATTTTTTATTATCAGAATTCAGAAACAAATTTGGGATTTTTTTTTTACATTTAAGCAACACATATCAAAGAAAGAAAAAGAAGAAGATTTATAGGCGCTGGAGCCGTTATTATCATGGCTGTTGGGATCATTGTTCGAAAAATTACAATACATAATCTCACAAATGACCTTTCTTAATTAGGTTCTTGATGGTGTCCCTGAGTACCCAACATTTTGAAGTATCATGCTCAGCCTTATCATGGTAGGCACAAAATTGATCTCTGTTGCATCTACGCTTGTTGCGAGTTTTTAAGGGTGAGGGTCTCCTAAAATTTTCTTTATCTTTTTCAACTATGAAAATATGCTCCTAAGTGTCTGATAGAGCACTATAGCTGTCATGATGACCTTGGTGCTAAGGTTGCTTGCTTTTGAACCTTTTTGCTGGCCAGTTATCAAACTATCTTGGGCACTTCCTCCCTCACCCCTCTGATCGAAGTTGTTCGTATTATCCACGTATATAGACCCCTGTAGACCAAAGGCTTCTTCTCACCTGATTTCCTTGGTAGCTCGCTCATAAAATTTGGCAAGGTCTTTCACCGGGGACTTGTAAATACTCTCATAAAGCTTTCCATCCTTACACAACCTCGTGGAGATTGCCATGAGGACGCTTTCATCTGATGGGCTCTCCATGATGTCAATCTCGTGCTTGAACTAGGTGACATAGTTTTTTAGCGATTCATCCTCTCACTGGAAGACTATTGTGAAATGGCAAAGTGGTGCAAGCTATCTCTTCAATGCTTTATATTGATTGATGAATCTTGCCTGGCACTCCTCCTAACTGCCAATGCTACATGCCAGAAGATTCTTAAACCAGGTTTGAGGAATATCCCCTAGTGTAGCTGGGAAGACACGTCATTTAACCAGAGGGCTAGTTGTTTGAAAATCCATCTACATATTGAACACTTCTAAAAGGTGATAGGGGTCACTATTCCCATTGTATTGTGAGATAACAGGGTTTTTGAGCTCGCGAGGGAGAAGTTGTTTCACTATTTCACTAGTGAATGGAGTCCTCTCTTCATAACGATCTCAACTATCTTGAGCTTGAGGGCATTCTTCCAATTGCTTTACCCTTTAGAGAAGTTTTTCGACCATTAGGCCCTATACTCCGAATCGCTAGTTGTGAGGTTGCCGGCTCTTATCTCTCTCCTAATCATGGGAATAGCAACTTAGGATATATCCTTAGTTGGGCCTATTTGAGCCTTTGAAGGATGCGAGCCCTCAAGCCACTAACCACCATGGATTTTACAGACTCGATGAGCCTCTGACTTTTCCCATGAGTAAGAGGGGTGAATTGTGTTGACGTGTGAACCCCTTTCAGGCACTGCAACTTGAACTTGCTTTTGTGCTCCTTCAGCCTGTGTCTGTGCCAGTGCTCTAATTGCTACTACTAGTTCTTTCACGATGTTCTCAAACACCTCTTGATGCTGAGGCCATACTTGAACTCTGCTAGCTTCAAAAGCAATAGGTTGGTGAGAAGTTGATGGGACTACATCATTGGCAGTGCCTGTTGCAAGGGCAATAGAGACACCTATTGTCGAGAAGACTAATCCCCCCAGTGGTAACTCTTGCTACTCCACATGACTCCCAGGTTGGCCTATGGCAACACCAATACTCCTGGTGTTTCTTCCTCTTACCAGTGTGGCTACTCAACAAATCACAGAAACAGAGAGAAAATAGTTCAAAGGTTCGGGGGCCCTCTTTCTAGTGTCAAAATGTTGACAGTAAAATCTGGTTCGATGGACCTAGATTTTAGTCAACACCTAGATTGTGAGTTGCAAGTGTGTAAATGGGAAACAAGGAGGATGAAGGAGGAGAAGAATGAACACTAGAAGCATTTTTTGTCATGGTTTGGCTAAAGCTAGATTGGTCCCTATGTCCATGTTGATTGTATTTGCCTTTAGGCGGTGGTTTCATTATTCAAATTGACTGAGTTACAGTATACAAGCCTCTCTTACTATTTTGACAGAGCTCCCCCCTCTTTTCATAAGTCCCCCTCAATGATCCCCCTTCTCATATTTATAAAGGTTAGCAGGTTACAAATGTAAATTAATAGGCTGTAAATATGTTACATCAAATAATAAATGTACAGGACAATACAGGCTCCTGCAAGTCGGCTTAGACAGATTACTTTCTATGTGTGGGCCCTCAGGCTGTTGTTTGCAGAAGGGCTTTATGGATTGTCTATGAGCTTATGTGTTTCTGATTTGACCTTAATGGGCATATGGCCAGGAAAGAAGGTGTATTCTGTGAGATCGAGCTCCCATTTTGGGGTCACTACTTGTCAGGGGTCGACGATCTAAAGCTCATGCTCGGCAATGGGAGTTCACACAGGATGAGCTACTGGTCATGTGAGCTGGGACTTACCTTTAGTGAGTTTGGACTTTTGCCTTGGCCTTGTTAGTGAGCTGGGGTTTCTACCTAGGACTTGCCATGTCCTGAGCTCCTGGTTAGTGAGCCGGTGTCTCCTTTGTGTGACCTTAGCTCTTTAAGTGATTTGGGCCTCTCTTGGCTGGACTTGTCCTCTATTAGGCTTTCGTCAGCCCATTCGACCAATACCAGAAATCATCTTTAATAACTTCTAATTTTATCTTTTGTCTTATTTCACAGACGGGACCGACCAAAAGCTAACTCTACGAGCTAGGGAGCTGGGATTCTTGGATCAATTCATAGCTTGGAATAACCTCGAAAATGATTTCCACTTTGACGAGGACCTCCTTTGCTTTCACAAGGTCACCCTGGCTAAAAACATCAAACTCACCAAGGAGATTAGAATTCATCAGGCCACGGAGGTTAGTCCTACCAACTTTGAGGATTACAACAAAATAATAGAGCTCATTCTCAGGATGCCACCCTCTGACGATGAAAAGATCTCACTAGAGCCTGATGCAATCGTAGCCCCCGCTATCAGAAGTCAACCCTCAGTTTTGGTAATAGCTCTTTCATAGGGGCCAACTCCTGCCTCTCAGCTTGAGGTGGCAGTCAAAACTGAGGTTGCCACCCCTCCCAAGCCTTCTATCAAAAGATGAAGAGTAGACAAAGGGAAAAAGAAGGTAGCTCTTCATAAGTGAGTTGCATCAAAGGCTAAGGTCGTGAAGTCACCGACCGAACCTGTCTCTAAGACGGGGGAGTACGTTGAGGTTCTTATTAATAATATTGATACAATTTTGGGAAATTACAACCAGATTCAGGTGCTGGAGTCTGTGGAGTTCTCCCTCAAAAGGTTAGTGGGCTATACAGCTTGTCATGGCTTGGTGGTAAGTAAAGTCTTTTTATCTGGGTCCTCTTATTTACTTCACAATCTAACTTCGGCTATGACTTTTTAGAATTTGCTAAGAATGATGAAGATGGATGAGGCTCTTCAAGCCCACGATAAGGAGAAAGAGACCCTCGAAGGTAAGCTGGCTACTACATCTACCGAGGTGCTAAATTTGAAGGAGAAGGTTAAGAATGCTGAGGCTGCCTTATCCCATGCAGAAACGGATCATGAGGCCATTGTGGTGAATCTTGGCCTAACAACTAATGATCTGGCCAAGGCGAGGATTAACCTGGACTTATCCATCCATCGAGCTAAGCAAGCAACAAGATGGGCTGAGGCCGTGGAATAGCGGGCTGGGTCTGTGGAGCAGCGGGCTAAAGCAGTGAAGTAGTGAGCTAAGGTCACTGAAAAGGAGTTAGAGATAGTCAAGGTGGAGCTCGCTCTTGGAAAGAAGGAGGTCACTAAAATTAAGGCAAAGACCGCCTTATTAATAAAGAAGGCAGAAACCAAAACTTGCATTGCCTTCTTCTTCATCCTGTGGGAGCGACACCTGGAATTAGATTTCTCTTTTTTTGGCTAGTAAGTCATCGAGGCTGTTGAATGCTATAAGAGGAGGGCTACTAAGGCTGGCTCTTCCAAGAAGGGAGTGGACTCTGGTGCTGAAGTTTCTCTTACTGGAGGCACTGCCCAAAGGGAGGGTGACTCTTAAATCTCTGAAGCTGTTGGTGCTCCAGTGGTGAACATCCCTGACACTCCTCTTCTTGGTCCTTAGCCCTAAAAGGGTCTGACTCTTGATGCTCCAGTTTCTTAGGCTATAAGCCTTGTAATTTTGTTTTCCTTTTAAATTTTATAATGTGTTCTTAAACTTTGTATGAATTTATCCCATTGATGGATCAAACAAATTCTTATTTACTTCTCTTCAATTTTTATGCTTGAATATGCATGATTTGACAAATTTTGGTGTGAGGATGAAAATCCAGTGAACCACTTTAACAAACACATCTTACATAATACATCGCTTCTCGTGCTGGACTTTATTGGGACTTTTATTCATAAAAATTCAAAGAACTACATAAATGTTTACATGTACTAATGTTTACAAATATTGGGGGCCTTATTGATAATATCGATGAAGGTGTTCGACATTCCAGGCTCGGGGAAACTCCGTTCCTTCCATATCCGCCAAATGATAAGCCCCATGGCTAATAACTCTCTTAATATGATATGTGCCTCCCAATTTGGCCTCGAAGTCCCTTTTTTTCGTGCTCTCAGAAGGACAAGATGTAAAACGAGATCGCCAGGCTTATAGCTCTGAGCTTGTACTTTTCGATTATAATACCTCGTGACTCGCTGTTGGTAGGTTGCGATCTTAAGGCAGGCTTTCTCCCTTGTCTCTTCTGCAAGATCCAAATTCGTGGTGAGCAGTTGGTCATTATCTTTTGGATTGAAAGTAATCCTTCATTAAGATGCTACTTCAAGTTTTACGAGAATCATTGCTTTGCAATCGTATACCATCAAAAAGGAGGTTTCTCCTGTGGCGCTGCATACTTCAAGTTTTGGCAATTCGTCTACCCATACTTCCTTTTTGGCTTCCAACTTTGCCTTCAAGATTCGTTTGATAATCTTGTCAACAGCTTCAATTTGCCCATTGGCCTGTGGATGATCTACGACTGAGAAGCTTTTCATGAATTTGAGGTCATTATAGAACTTAATGAACTGCTCACTATTAAATTGGATTCCATTATCAATAATCTACTGAGGGACTCCAAACCTACAAATAATGTTGCTCTACATGAATCTTTCGATATTCATAGATGAATCTCAACGAGCTCTTTCGCCTCCACTCACTTAGTAAAATAATCTATAGCTACTACTGCATGCTTGCAATTGCCATGAGCTATTGGGAGTGGTCTAATTAGGTCCATACCCTAAATCGTGAAGGGCCATGGACGGACCATCTGTCACAGCTAGGCTAGCGAAACTCACAGGATCTTCATAAATTTTTGACATTTGTCACACTTTCTGATGAGGTTGATAGCGTCCTACTTTATTGTGGGCCAGTGGAACCCTTATCGAAAAGCTTTTTGAGCCAAGGATAGCCCTCTAGTGTAGTTTCAACAATGTCCTATGTGGATTTCCTCTAGGATGGTGTTGTAGTCGCTGTCATCAATGTATCTCAAAAGTGAGATTGAGAACCCTCTTTTATACAGTACATTATCGTAGATGCAATATCTGGCTACTCAAGCTCGTTATTATTGTGCTTTGAGCTTGTCCTCTAGTAGCTTATCGTCTTATAAATAATTCAGGATCGGGTTCATCCAAGAGCCTGGTACTTTGGTAGTTGTTATTATCACATCATTATACTCAATGCTTAAGGATGAAAGGACTTCAACTAGGAGCGCCCCCAAGAAGTCAACATCTTTGGTCATAGCTAGATCAGTTAAGGCATTAGTGTACGCTTTTTGAGCTCATGGTATTTGGTTGTGTTAGCCTTAAGGGAGATTTTTAGCCTTAAAGGAGTTTGTTAAACCCTAAATTTATTTTGATGTTGAAGAACAATTTATCTTGT
>JANHAO010012657.1:0-16279 GCA_026873985.1 Saraca asoca | reverse complement strand
TAGGACACCGACACGTGGGGGATACGCGTAAATAATAAAAATATAAGGGTATATTTGTAAATATTAAAAAATATTGTGCTTATTTATAAATATATATATTATAATTATTATTTTTTTATATGAAAATAAGTACTCATAATATTAAATAACAGGACATAACAAATAATAAGTTGAAAATCAAGCTTGACACGTGTGTTGAAATAGAGAATATGTGTTCGAATTTTTTAAAATTACAGACACGGCCCCGGAATCGAGATTGACACGGGTGTCAAAATAGGAAACGGGTGTCTGAACTTTTTGAAATTATGGACACGGCCCCAACACGTTTCGTGTCGGTGTCGATGCGTGTCGATGTCGTTAACGTTTCCGACACGCAGACACGACTGCTATATGAAGTATCGATGCATCGTAGCTTTATATTTACTAAAATTCTGTATAAGAACTAATTTGAATGTCAGAATATACTCAAAAAATTACTTCCATCCTATACAATTAATTTTATTATATATATAAATAATCCTATTACTCATCCCCGTTCTCCTAATCCACCTTTATCTAAAAATGAGTTTCAAGCTTCTTTCCATCAAAACATGAACTTAATTTATCCACCATTGTCCTATGTCATATGTCATATTCTTATTGCAGTTACCAATCTCTCCCGGCTGTAATGATAATGGTGTTCTTTGTTTCAATGAATATTTATGCTCTTTTAAGGACTTAGAAGGAAAATTTAAATACAATAAGCGAAAATTGATTGGAAAAAAAGAGAAGAATACATGATAAGAGATTACTTTTTTAGCTTTTTATTATAATTGAATGTTTGAATTAGATGCAAAAGTCTCTTAAAAACATTTAAATTGAAAGATTAATCATAGATCCTCATTATTTCCTTTTTCTCTTATTTAAAATCATAAAAAAAATTAAAATCCAATTTATTTGAAATGAAATTTATATATGAAATTGTGACAAAATTCCCAAAAATATTATGACATACTTACCTTCTTTTCTAGAATGACTTAGACACAAATTTTTAGAGGAGTTAATGTATAAATCATTAATGATCTTTATAATTTTTTTAACCCCACATACATTAACAGACACACATGTGGGCGCGTGACCACACACATATATATATTAATTGCTAAAATAATTTAGTAAAAAATATGAAAACTTGTCAATTATTTGCTGAACTGTAATGAAATTGTAATACTTTTGTTGTCAAAATTTTACAATATTTTAATGTTTTTAAACTTATTGATAATAATGTATTTTATAGTTATTTACTATTGTTCTTTTTATGATGTTTGATTGATGTAATCTAATTGTGTGGTTTAGCTGCAAATAAGGCTAAATGTGTGGATGATATTTGATGAATTAGGTATTGTTATGGTTAAAATGTACTTTTGTACCATGTATATATTTTTGCAATGTAAGCAGCTCTTAGACATAGAGCCTTTTAGCAATTTTCTTCTCATCTTTTTTACTTTTCATTCTCTTGGTTTTTAGAGCTTACAAATGATATCAAGAGCACTTTGATCTAAGAGGACCTGTGAGTGTGAAAGTGGGAGAAAACAAGTAAGGTTCCCTCACCATAAAAACTTGAAACTTGTGAGAGTTTAAAAATGGCATCAAGTAGTTTTTCTTCGTCAACACCTCTTGCCTTCACTAATGTTAACTAGCCAATTTGAAAGCTTTTGACTTATAGGAAGTAGTAGAAACAGGTGCAGAGCCTAATCCTCTACCTGCAAATTCCACCATGGCTCAAATTAAGCACCATAGTAAGGAAAAAGTAAAAAAAATACAAAGCTTTGTTTATCATTCAATCTTTTATTACAAATAAAATCCTTGACAGGATTATAAATTGTGACACACCAAGGGAAGCCTGGAAGATACTTTAGAAAGAGTTCCAAAGCAGTGAGAAGACTCATTAGAGGTAGGTTTTCAATGTTAAAAGGAACTCTGAGCTCCTTAAGATGAAGGATAGTGAGATTACCAAAGAGTTTTTCGACAGGCTTATGAAAGTAGTAAGCCAAATAAGATTTCTTGAAAAACTCTCAGACAAAAGGATTATTGAGAAGATATTTTTAAGCTTGCTTGAAAAGTTTGAATCAAAGATTTCTTTGTTAGAAGACTTTAAAGACTTGAATAGTTTAAATCTTCAAGAGTCAGTAAGTGTTTCACAAGCATAGGAATGGAAAATATTAATTAAACAAGAAAAGTCAGCTGAAGTAGCATTCTCAACATTCCACAAAGGAAAAGCTCCATCAACAAGTTGTGGAAAGAAACAATTGGGAGAAAAAGAAAATAAAGAAAAGAAAGAAAGGGGATAGTAATAAGGTTACAGGAAAAAAAAAAGGCAAATATCCACATTGTCTTCATTGTAAAAAAAGAAGTCACACTAAGAACTGCTGTTGGTTAGGCTTGGAATCAAATGTAGGGCTTGTAACTAGTTTGGTGATGTTGAAAAAGTTTATAAAAACAAGGCAAACTAGCAATAGCAACAAGCATAAGTTGCTTAGACTCGAGTAGTAAGATGAAAGGTTGTTTGTTGCCACAAGTTATGCTACCAATACAAATTCAGATGCTTGGTTAGTTGATAGTAGTTGTACACATCACATGACTTCAAAAATCAACATGTTGAAAACTCTTAATTCTTCCTATATTTCAAGAGTTAAGCTTGACAATAGAGATTTTGTAGATGTCAAAGGGAAAAGAGAAGTTGTAATGAAGACTCCAATAGGTATCAAGTTTATTTCAAATGTTCTATATATGCCCCAAATAAATCAAAACTTATTGAGTGTTGCTCAAATGGTTGAAAGAAACTATGTTGTCCTATTTAAAGGTAAAGCTTGTATTATTATAGATCCTGTTGGCCATGAACTACTGACTATTCAAATAAAAGATAGAAGTTTTTCTTTGAAGTGGAAGCATTCTTTTGATCATACTTGTTCTAGTTATGTTGATGATTTATCTTTTTGGCATAAAAGATTTGACCACTTTAATTTTTTTGTCACTAAAACACAAGTACAACAAGGGATTAGTTCAAAATGTGCCCTATTGTCCATGAATGTGCTAATGTGCTAGTGTGTGTGATGTGTGTCAATTTGGGAAGCTGAGTAATTTTTTCTTCCAAAAATCTCAACATAAAGAGCTAGTGGAAAGCTTCAGCTCATTCACATTGATATTTGTGGTCCTGTGAAGATCTCTAAGTGGCAGTAGATAGTTTTTTCTATTTGTTGATGATTTCTCAAGGATGTGTTGACCTATTTCCTGAAATAAAAGTTAGGAGCTCTAACCATTTTTCAAATTTCATGACTTTTGTGGAAAATGAAAGTGGTTGCAAGACAAAGACAAATAGATTTGATAATGGCACCGCGTATACTTGTGAAAATTTTGAAAAACTTTGTAAAGAGTTTGGAATTCAGCACCAATTTATAATTTCTTACACTCCTAAAAAAATGGAGTGAGTAAAAGAAAAAAATAGAATTGTTATGGAAATAACTAGATGTCTCATGCTAGAAAAGAAGCTACCAACAAAGTCATTAAAAGATAAGACTCGATATGGAGTTTGGAAATAAGTCAAGCCTATTGTTGGTTATCTCAGAGTCTTTGATAGCATTTGTTATGTTCATGTGCTAGATATTAAAAGAGATAAATTGGATCAAAATGTTGAAGTTGGAATTCTTTTAGGGCATGACAGCAATACAAAGGGACATGAAAATTTCAATTTGTAGTCCAAAAAGGTGATGGTTTGCATAAATGTAAAGTTTGATGAAAAGGCACATTGGAATTGGAACAAGTTAGAAGTTGAAGCTTCAGAAAATACCCAAATTGTAAGAAATATTCCTCATGAACATGGTGAAGTTACTAGAGAAGAAGAAGAAGATTTTAGAGCTGATTCAAATTAAAATTTTCCTGTCATAAGCACTAGATCTTTGAATGAGATTTATAGTAGGCATAGTGCTACCTTGTTGGAAGAGGAGTTAAAAATGATCCAAAATAATGAAACATGGGAATTAGTCGACAAATCTACATATAAAAAGGTGATAAGATTAAAATGGGTGTACAAAACTAAACTGAATCCTGATGGTTCTGTTAACAAGTTCAAAGCAAGATTAGTTGTTAAAGGCTGCTGATAATAATATGGAGTTGATTTTTTTGATGCCTTTGCTCCGATAGTAAGGTAAGATACTATACAACTACTCATAGTCTTAGCAGCTCAAAAAAACTAAAAGATATTCCAACTTTATGTGATGTCTACCTTTCTTAATGGCAATATGCAAAAAGAGATATTTGTTGATCAAACTCTGGGTTTTATAGTAAAAAGCCAAGAAGATAAAGTCTATATACTTAAAAAAGCCTTGTATGACTTGAAACAAGCCCTAAAGACTTGGTATAATAGAATAGATGAGCATATGTTTTAGCTGGGGTTTAGGAGAAGTCTTAGTGAAGTTACTCTATATGTGAGACAAGTTGATAATGATTTATTAATTATCTCTTTGTATGGTGATGATCTTCTCATAATTGGCAGCAATGTCACTTTAGTGTAAGAATTCAAAATGGAAATGCAAAATGAGTTTGACTAACTGACTTGTACGAAATTCCTATTTTCTAGCACGGAGGTTCACCAAACTGAACAAGGAATCTTCATAAACCAAAAAGACTATGCTAAGGAAGTATTGAAGAAGTTCAACATGGAAAATTATAAAGCTATGAACACTCCTCTAGCTCAAAATGAAAAATTGAGTAAGGATGATGGAACTGATAAGGTTGATGTTGGAACATATAGAACTTTGATTGGATGTTTGCTTTATTTAACAACAAGAAGGCCTGATATTATGTTTGCTACAACTCTGTTATCTAGATTCATGCATTCTCTAAGTGAAGTGCATTTCAAAGTAGCCAAAAAAGTGTTGAGGTATGTAAGGGGAACTTCAAAACTTAGAGATTGGTACACAAAAGAAAGTGATATTCATCTGATTGGTTATATAAATAGTGATTAGGGTGTCTCACTTGATGACATGAAAAGCATCTCAGGATACACTTTCAGTCTTGCTTTTGAAGTTATAAGCTAGAATTCAAGAAAATAAGATGTGGTGGTTTAATCTACAATTGAAGCAAAGTACTTAGCTACTATTAATCAAGCCATAGGGTTTAAGAAGATTCTACAAGACTTGCATCAGATGCAAGACAATGCCACTATTATTTTTTGTGACAACAAATCTTTTATTGCTATGTCAAAGAATCTTCTTTTTCATGGAAGAACAAAGCATATCAAGATCAAATATCACTTCATTAGAGAAGCAAAAAAGGGAGAATGAAGTGAAGCTAGTCCATTGTAGCAGTGATAAACAAAAGGTTGATGTTCTAACTTTGAGCCTGCCTAGGGCTGGATTTGAAACACTAAGAAAGATACTTGGTGCTCCTAGCAAAAGTGCTAACGAGGAGTGATGAAGCTGTGATACTTTTGCTATCAAAACTCTATAATATTTTAATGTTTTTGAATTTGTTGACAGAAATGCATTTTATAGTTGTTTCCTACTCTTTCTGATGATATTTGGTTGATGTAATCTAATTGTGTAATTTGACTAAAAGTAAGGCTAAATTATGAATGATAGTTGGTGTAGCTGGTAAAGTCATGGTTGAAATATACTTTTATACTATGTATATACTTTTGCAATGCAGTCCATCTCTTAAATAAAGAACTTTTCGGTAGTTTTCTTCTCCTTTTCTTTACTCTTCATTCTCTTAATTTCTAGAGCTATAAAAATGGGAATTAATTATCTAAAAGCTGGGGGATATTGATGTTCCATAGATGGTGAATTGCATTGTAAATTGATGTTTTGCCGTGTAATAGTTGAACTCGAAACATGATCATGTAATATGTCATTGTTTTAAACCTTCTTTTTATTCCTTTGTCCGTATATAGTGATTAGATGAATATTTAAATAACATGGGTGAATGAATCTTCTTTGTGCGTTTACAGTTAAATATGCTTGTTTCATCCTTTGTTTGATTGCTTCAATATCTAAGAATCTTCATATTTCTTTTAACGTAAGCTATTTTACATATATTCATAACAAACTCACGCAGGGTTTTCGACTTAACATGCAAGTATGAAGTATTTACTAATTAACTTCGTTAGTGATTTGTCGAGCCAATTTTTTGCACATCATTATCATTTTGTTATATATATATATATATTTGTATTATTTCGTAATTTTTCATAACAACAACGATCCAAACTGTGTCTTAAATTCTTAATCTGAGTGTTGGCGAATAAGAGAGAAAAAGAAAAATAAAAAAAAACTGTGTTTTTTAAAATTATTTTTTTAGAGAAATTTTTTTTATTTTTTCTTAATCTGAGCGTGTTACTGCCAAACATGTGGGAATTGCACATTTTGGTTTTGCCCCCCACACTGTAGGTACGTTTGGGTGGAAACCAAACATGCTTGAGCAAGAAGCAAGAAATGATGACGAAAGTATGAAGTAAAAATTGGCATTACAATATATAGTTGCATGAAACAACAACCTTACCTTAACTTGCATCAGTGGAGGCTGTAAGATATTAAACATTCTTATTGGTTGGTGAGTGTGTATATACTATGTGGCTAATAGAATTACGTCTCATCATTTCATAAAATCATTATTCACGTGCTTCTCCTCTATGATATATCTGACTCAGAATTAATCTCTTTGGACTCTGAGTGACATACACTCCTCTAGATTTGATGTTTAAATTGGTTTCCCCATCAATCCATTAATTTGTGTTGGAGTTGTCACTTGTCACAATCACAAATATGCGCGCATGCTTTAAAAGAATTTACCTTTAGGATTGTACTACTACTATGTCATGCAGAAGCCACTACTTACCACCAATTAAGGCAACAAATTCATAATTCTGATTTTTTATTTTAGAAAAATTAATATTTTTTATTATTTATATCTTAAATTTAAATCTTATTGTTAAAGAATTTAATGAATTAATGGATTTATAAATATTAATATAAGCCTTTAAAAAAATTGATAACATATTCTTACTTGAAGCAATTTATCTTATTCTAAAAATTTTATTTTATTTTATTTTTTTAAAAAACAGAGGCATGATCTTGGTAAGTGCATAATATGTGGCTGTAGAAATTATGCATGTGACGATGATGATTTACGCACCATTGCATTTTGAAATATGGTTGGAGTAATCATAAGCAAAATTGTTTCATTTATTCCCATCCACATATTGGATGAAACTTTGATGTTTCTGTCAAAATTAGCATTATAAGTGGAGCAACAAGGGAATAGCATGTGCTGTATAATGTTGATGCCGCTATTATGAGTTAAAAAGTTTAGAAACCACCATTAGTTTTAAATTGCGTTTCACAAACAGTAATATAATTTTTACAACTGTAATTTATTAAAATTTTGCATCTTATAATTTATTAAATTTTTTTTGGGTAGTATAACTTCTTCTATTTTTTTAATTAGTAGTTATTATAAGTATTTTTTGAACCATACAAAGGGGCTGATAAAAGCCTAATAAACAGGCCCAATTGACAAAGGCCTACCTTAACTGGGACTAAGGTCGCCAAGATCAGGGGCACCAGGTCGCTAAATGAGAGCTCAAGTTATTAGTCAAAGGTCAGTGGCAACCTTAGGTCTTTAGGTCTAGTCCACAGGTCGAAACATGTTTCTCCAGCTATCATCCAAGAAACTCATTTTGATGAAACCCAAGAATGAGACTAACTTGCATGGCTCACTTGTAGACACTAACTGGCTATAATCAACTTATAATTAATTTATTATTTTTCTTTCTTGGGATATGTTAAGATAATACACTCCAAATACTATAAATAAGGGATAAGGTCATTGTACAAAGGAGATATGAAAAACTGATACAACAAAGATCAGTTTACCAACAACATACAGAAACTCTGTAAACACATTCTTAGAAATACAACTATCATGGACGTAGAGGTCAATCACTCGACTTTAATTGAACCATGTTAAAACTTCTAGTGCTCCCTTGTTTATCCTTTATTTACCCTTCTTCTCTTTTACACTGTTAGTTTGTAGTTTAGGGTTTCAAAAGAACCTGGTTGACTGAATTCACACGTCAATATTTTGTCACTAGAAGGAGGGTCTAAATTGTATTCTGGTTGATTTCCTACATTCTGATTAATTTTTCGTTTAGTAACAATGACTAAAGGAAGAACCACCAGAAGTTCAAATGTTCCGGTTGACCGACCGGAAAGTCATGAACAACAACAACAGGAATTAGTCCTCCTTACAACAGGCAACTCTGCCGCTCCCACTATAGCGCAAGCATGGTGCCAACATCAAGAAGCACTTGAAAACACCATTAAAGAGCTGGCTGAGGCAGTTAGAATCCTGACACAGGCACAAGCCCAGGGAATGGAAAGACAAGTTGAAGTTGTTATGTCAGGAGGAGTGCTCCAACAACCACAACAAGGAGCTCAAAAAGAGCGGCCCACTAAATAAGCACATCAGCACACTGATTTAGCTTACTCTTCTAACTTGCAAACAAGAACAAATGTCAATCGAGCATATGAGAATTATAATAATCAATGACACGAGAATTCACGTTAAGCAGAAAGTTCAAACAAGGCCAAATGGCCACATGTGTCAGGTCAACGCTTATCGGGACGTGGGCAAAAAAAGTATGAAACCTTATATCGTCGCTTCCATGACCATGAAAGCAAAAGTCAGCAATCCTCTAGTCGACAATCTGGGACTCATGACCCGGTGGTAAAAGAGTTACTCCAAAGGGTGAAGTAGTTAGAAGAATGCCCTCAAACGCAGGGTAGTTGGGAAAGCTATGAGGAGAGGACACCGTTCACCGTTAAAGTTGAAACGAAGCCTCTCCCTTATAAATTTAAAATCCCCACGATTCCATAATACAATGGGAATAGTGACCCTTATGACCACCTAGATGCACTCAATATTCAGATGGATCTTCAGACAACTGACCCTTTGGTCAAGTGCCATGTCTTCCCAGCAACTCTTGGAGACATACCTCAATTGTGGTTCAGAAATCTCCCAACACGTAGCATTAATAGTTGGGAAGAATGTCAGAGGAGATTCATCAACCAATACAAGGCACTGAAACGGTAGCTCACACCATTTTGCCACCTCGCAACTGTCTTCTAGCAAAAAAATGAGTTACTAAAAGACTACATCACCTCCTTTAGGCACAAGGTTAGCAACGTAGAAAGTCCCTCTGACGAGAGCATTCTAATAACAATCTCAGCAGGACTTCACAAAAATAGAAAGTCACACAAAAGAATATAAGTCTCCAGTGAGAGACTTAGCTGAGTTTTATGAATGAGCTGCAAAGGAAATTAAGTGGGAAGAAACCTTCGGTCCAAGAAAGCCCAACTAGAAGGAAAAGGAAAATACTGCCAGTCAAAGTAGAAAAACGAGTAATGGTGGGAAAGACAAAGAAAGCCAGAAGAGTGGCTTGAATGGTCAAGTTACGAAAAGGTCCCAGAGTCAACGACCTCAGCATCTAGGTCACCATGATACCTATAGCATCCTATTAGATGCTCAAGATAGGATCTTTGCAACAAAAAAGAATCGAGAAGACCTTAGAAAGCCCGATCTTATAAAGCTCCCTAACAAGTATAGAAACAAAAGCAAGTTTATGCCTACCATGATGAAATTAGGCACAGTACTTCAGATTGCTAGGCACTCAAGGATGCAATAGAAGATCTAATCAGGAGAGGTCACTTGAAAGATTATGTGGTGCAACCTACGGGTCAGCAACCTCAACAGGTAAAGCAACAACACCAGCAAACTCTCGAGTAAGAAGAGGTTTCCACAATGAAAACAATATTTACATTCCATGGTAGGCCTCACATGATGGGTACTTCGAATAGGTCACATGAATACTACGTGTGAGAGGCAAACCACATCCTAATCACAAGTCGTGATGAATTTGAGAGGCTCGCCAAGAAGGCTAAAATGACCTCAAACAACATCACCTTTATAGGTGAAGATGCAAGAGAAGTATGTTCTCCTCACAATGATGCGTTAGTGATCCAAGCTAAGATTAATAATGCTGAGGTATGAAGAATAATGATCGATACCGGCAGTTCGATGAACGTCATATACAAGAGATGCTTCGATCAAATGGGTCTAAATTCGGATCAATTGGAACCTTTTCCATAGCCCATCTATAGCTTCATAGGAGATATGTTACTACCAACAGGAAAAATTGAGCTCCCCATCACTCTAGGAGATTCGAACCGCCAAGCTACCATCATGGTAGATTTCCTAATTATAGACTACCCATTAGCATACAATGTGATATTAGGGCGACTTGCGATGAATGATTTAGACATGATTATGTCTATTAGGACATTGACTGTATGGTTCCTAACCCCCAGTGGAATCGGGTGTATGTGAGATGAGCAATATACAGCCTGACGTTGCTACGAAGATGCCGTTAAGATGGGAGAGACAGCGAGAAGGGTCAATGTAGTCTCTGGCAGAGAACCTCGAGCTCCGAGCATGATAAGGGTCAATTATGACCTTGACCCCTATGACCTTGATGTTGACAAAGAAACTAGCCCTGTAGAGGAGCTCAAAGATATACAAGTCAGTGAGGTAGACACTGAGAGATGCCTCAAGCTTGGAAAAAGCCAGCCTCTTGATGTAAAGACCTAACTGGCTGAATTCCTCAAAGTGAATCTAGATATTTTTGCTTGGAATCATAAAGACATGGTGGGGATTGATCCTAAGGTCATGTCGCATAAGTTGAATATAGATCCTTAACACAAGCCACTTCACCAAAAAAGGAGGCCGATGACTGTTGAGTGCTTTATCGCTCTGAAGGAGGAGGTGGATAAACTTCTGGCTGATAAGTTTACCTAAAAAGCTCACTACCCAGCTTGGGTGGCTAATCCTGTGTCGGTGAAAAAAAAATGGGAAATGAAGAACTTGTATTAATTTCATTGACCTTAATAAACCCATGGAGCCCCAGGATGAGGAGCACATCATCACAGATCGTAGGCTGCATTGTTATAAAGTCTTTCAAACTAAAGAACGCAGGAGCGACCTATCAACAACTGGTCAATATGATGTTTAAAGAATAAATTGGGAAGACCATGGAGGTCTATGTGGATGATATGCTCATGAAATCCAAATAGGTCACAGACCATGTGAAAGACCTAAGTAAAATGTCTAAAATTTTGAGAAAATTTCAAATGAAATTAAATCCACTCAAGTGCGTATTTAGGGTAGCCTTGCTAAAATTTATCAGGTTCATGGTCAATAACAAAGGAATTAAAGCGAACCCTGAGAAGATTAAGGTACTCATTGATATGAGATCTCCAACTAGGGTCAAGGATGTGCAGAGTCTAAATGGCCAACCATAGCACTTAGCAGATTCACCTCCAATGTGACGGACAAGTGCATCCCATTCTTTGATATATTGAAAAAGGCTAAACAATTTGAGTGGAATGAGGAATGCGAAGCTTCTTTTTAGCACTTAAAAGAATATATGGGCTAAGCTCTGCTACTATCTAAACCAAAAGAAAGCGAGAAGCTCATTCTTTATCTAGGAGTATCATAGCACACTCTCAGTACAACCTTAGCTCGAAAAAAGGGCGGAGCTCAACTCCCAGTCTATTATGTAAGCAAAAGACTGTTGGATGCTAAAATAAGGTACGCACTAATGGAGAAACTTATTTATTACCTCGTAATGGCATCAAGAAAACTGAGACCATATTTTCAGGCATATTGCATAGTGGTGTAAAAGCAATTCCCACTAAGGCAGATCCTATAGAAGACAAATGCTTCAGGTCATTTACTCAAGTAGGCAGTTGAGCTAGCTTAATTTGACATTGAGTATAGGCCAAGACCAACAATAAAATGACAAGCCTTAGTAGACTTCATTGTAGAATTTATAAGCCCCATAAAAGAGGAGATAAAAACCCTAGAAGCTCTATATTGGGAGTTATATGTTGATGAGTCATCAAGCTAGTCGAAAGCTAGGGTAAGAGTACTTCTTATCAGCCCAAAAAAGCACAAATCTTCTACACTTTAAGATTTGGTTTTCAAGCCACAAACAATGAAGCTGAATACAAAGCATTATTGGCAAGGCTCTGTTTACCAAAAAAGATGCGAGCTGAAAACCTAAAATTATTTAGTGACTCACAGCTCAGGGTTTGTCATGTGCGAGGAGAATACCAAATAAGGGGGTCCAAAATGGCCATTTACCTTCAGAAGGTTAGGGAACTACTTGATTCTTTTCAACAATATAAGATCAATCAAATTCTCTGAACTTAGAATACACATACAGATGCATCAGCTCGATTAGCCATATCAAGAGATATAGATTTCCTAGAAGCAATCCCAGTGGAGTTCCTTCCATCACCAAGCATAGACCAGAAAGATGTTGTTATGACAGTTGCTGTGGTGAAAGATTCATGAATGTATCTGATCTTGAATTACTTATAAGATGGCAAGTTATCACAGGATAAGCTCGAGGCATGTCGTCTACGAGCATGAGCAGTCAAATATTGTATATTTGACAACATGTTATATAAAAAGGGATTTTCCACTCTTCTCCTCAGGTGTATAGATGGCAATGATTGTATCACTGTCTTGAAGGAAATTCACATTGATCATTGTGGGAATCATGCTACTGTCCCTATCTCAAAAAGCATTTTGGTAGGGATTCTATTGGCTAACAATGAAGCAAAATGCTCTTGATCTCATGAAAAGACGTGACAAGTGCTAAAGATTTGCTAAAATCTCACTAGCTTTACCAACTTATTTGTAACAAATGGTCAGTCCATGACTTTTCATGATCTGAGGGATGGACTTGATTGGATCACTCCCGATAGCTCGCGGGAATTGTAAATTCGCAGTTGCAGCCGTTGACTATTTTATCAAATAGGCAGAAGCAAAGGAACTCAAGGAAATATCTTCTTCAAAACTTGAAAAATTCATATGGGCTAATATCATTTGTGGATTCGGGGTCTCTTAATAGGTTGTAATCAATAATAGAACCTAGTTTAATAGGGAGCGGTTTATTAAGTTCTGCAATAACCTTAAAATTATGAAAAACTTCTCAGTCGTAGACCATCTATAGGCTAATGGACAAGTTGAGGCTGTTAACAAGATCATCAAGTTAGAGGCTAAAAAGGGAGCATTGGTAGACAAGCTGCAGAAAGTATTTTGGGCTTATAGAACTACAGCTTGCAGCAACACAGGAGAAACTCCCTTCTCAATGGTGTATGGATTAGAAGCCATGATCCCTGTAGAACTTGAAGTAACTTCACAATAAAGAGCTACTTTCGACCCATAAGTTAATGATCAACTACTCGCTACAAATCTTGATCTTGTAGAGGAGACTTGAGAAATGGCTTACCTTAAAATTGTGACCTACCAGCAAGGGGTCATAAGGTACTATAACAGAAAAGTCTGATTTCAGAGTTATAAAGTTGGCAACCTCATACTACATCTCATTCTTCTTAGAGCTTGCAAGGCCAGTGAAAGGATGATAGGTCTGAACTGGGAAGGCCCCTACATTATCAAAAAGGACTTGGGGAATGGGGCTTATCATTTGGTGAATATGAATGGAGATGAATTTTCGCGAGCTTGGAATGCTGAGCATCTCCGTCCTTATTATCAATAAATTTTAGTTTGCCTTTTAATTCCTGTGACATTACATATTTACTTGTTAATATTTGAATAGATTCTGAATGAATTTTTGAAGTGTCATATAGGAAACAAATTATTCTTAAGCCAAAAAAGAGCCATACTGCTAGTCGATGCTTATTCAAATCGACCAAAGAATCATTACTCCCGACCTACCAAGCAATATGATTGTTGTGGTGTGACCTATTCATGTTATCAAAGGTACAACTCTCATGCAACCTGTTCGATCACCCAACTTATTACTAGTTGTAGCAAAGATACCTGGCAAATATAAATTATCTTGCTTGAGCAAATATACATTGTCGTGGTTTACCCGTCAAATATACATTATCTTGCTCAAGCAATAATACATTGTCACGGTCCCTCTAATGAATATACATTGTCTTCGTTGGCAAATATACATCGTCATGGTCCCTCTGACGAATACACATTGCCTTGCTCGGTAAATATACATTGACATGAGTAGTGGACAAATATACATTACCTCACTCGATAAATATACATTGCCATAGTCAGCTAATTAAAGGCATATTGATGCAACATACTGGGCATTCAATTTGATAGATGATTATTAAGCCATGATCTACTAGAAGAAGTGTTGCGTGCAATCTATTGAGCATTCAATCATGGAAACCAAAGAACAAAGTAGGGATATTATAAAGTAGTTCATTAAAAATCTCTTTTAACAAAGAGAATTTACATTTTCAAGTTCAAGAATAAAACTCAAAATTACATAATCATGGCTTATAAGGCAGGTTGGTCCTAAGTAGCTGAGCTCCTGTGGGTAGAAAGATCAACATATGGGGCAAGCAGGTCGTCCATCACTTGATTATCACTAGCTTCAATGACCTGTGAACTGCTTTCTTTTTCACTAGTGCCCTAAGCAAAAGAAACCCTAACTTTGGGCTATGCATCCCCACTGAGAGAAGCTGCTTTCTCTTTTTCCTTGAAGCCCTTGACAAATTTGAGAGCGTTTCTACCAAAGAAGGAGAAATCTAACTCTGGGTGCTTCTCTCATAAGGTGAACAAGAACCCTGTGGTAGCTTCATCTTTTACTTGAGCTACCAGCTTTGCAGTCTCTGCCTTGGCTCAAGCGGTTTCCTTTTTTGCAGAGCAGCTTCATTCCTGGCTACCCCTCTTTCCTTCTCAGCAGCCTCAGCCTATTATGTTACTACCTCTAGCTCATCCTTCACTCTTGCCAGTTTGTTGGTTACTTTATTAAGGTCTGAAGTAAGGCTCAACTTGATAGCTTTGTAGATAGCTACCTCACAGGATAGGGCTTCCTTAACTTCTTTCTTGGTGGCCTCGATTTTTCTTGCTATGTCTTTAAGCTCTAATGCCTTAACTTTTATGACAGCTAGATCACCTTCTAGCTTCTTTCTCTCCTCCTTCCAAGATAGAAGCTTACCCTTCAACTTTATTGCCTCAAGTGCATTCTGATAAAGTAAGAAATTAGCATACGAAGTAACAAAAGGACCAAAATAAAAGGACTTAACTTACCAGCAAGCCATGACAAGTAATGTTGTCTATCAGATCTTCATTGGATGCCTTCAACTTCAGTGCTTCAAAATGAGGCCCTATAATCAAATCCATATTTTCTCGAAGAAAATCAAAATACTCCCTTGCCTTAGGATGAAGGTCGTCAGGTTGTTTTCCATCAGATGCCACTTCCCCTGTGGTGGTGACAACCTTCTTCCCCTTCTCTACTCTTCATCTTTTGGCAGAGGACTCAGATGAAAATGGGACCTCGATCGCCTCGACCACTTGAGGTTGTGAAATAGGAACCAACATTTGTGAAGCTACTGCTACTACAACAGGAGGAGAATCACTTACAGTGATAGAGGCTGTAGCAGCAATAGGAGTCGATGAGGTTGCTTCGACATAAGAGTCAACAGACCGAGTATGAGATTGGGGCAACAGAGATTCAGCTTCACCAAAGCTTCGTATCTCTGGAAGTTTGCTGGACCAACTTCCTTAATTTGGCAAACTCTGAGGTCTCTGGATAAATTAAGAAGTTTGACATTCAAAGCTAGAGCAAGCTTATGAGATGCAGGAAATCCTTGTTGAATTTTAGGTCATTTTTAAGGTCGTCAATAATAGCAAATTGGCTCAGCATTTCGACCTCCTCAACCTCTATATTGATTTCTCCTCACCAGCTTTGTCTGCAAAATGAAACAAAATGTTAAAACCTAAAGAAAAATCAACATGTAAATACATGCAAGCTTGCACGACTTCAACTCACTCATTAGGGATAAGGACGAAACCAAAATTGCATAGATAATGCAAAAACGGGCAAGAAATATAAAATTAGTGGGTTTTGTATTGCCCCACATTAGATTTGCCTTTCACGTCACCTTGCAGTAAAATTTTCTTATACTCGGTCTAACGAGTTGAAAAATAATATAACTCATCTTGAAGACTCGTGCTTTTAATGCTATAGAGATAGTAGAAAACACTTGCCGAGGTAGGAGGTGTTAGTCTAGATGGGTGCCCTAGGCCAATTTGATTGAACCCTATCGCATCCTGGACTATACATTCTGTGAATTGGATATAAAGGTTGTATATTCATCTTATATTGCATTCATCGTGTATTGCA